>CM055275.1:16511825-16564944 GCA_029237695.1 Conchocele bisecta | reverse complement strand
GCCGGTAACACTATGTGCCCCTCTCACACTTCGGTGGCGGCGGCATACAATTATTATTATTATTAGTATTACTATATAAAGTGATATAAATATCGATGAATATAAGTGTTGAAGACTTACTTATCCCAATTTCAAGTAGATATTCCAATCTTGACCAGTATATAATGCTGCCAATTCAAAACGTGTGAACGTGTTACTCCTATCCAAATGACAAACGACATGCAGCGCGAGCTATTATGTTAATACTTTGTTACAAATCAATACTACTATACCTCAGATGGGCGGGGCTTCTGTCGCATTGCTGTCCTTTGTCCTTGGCTGGGCTGTCATTGGCAGAAAACAGGTGTCACGGTTCACGGGCTCGATGTTGCTGTTTGCATTCTATTGCCCCGTCTGACTTGTTGAGTGTTTGAATAGCTACACGCATGTTAGATGACACATTCTTGAACATATCTGGAAATATTGAGGGCCCAAAGGGTCCGGTGTTGGTAGTGGGGGATCGGGGTAGTTGGTAGTGGGTTCGCGATCCCCGGAAATCTAAGAGGCGTGAAACGCCATTTCCTGCATTCTCAGTGCCCAGTATTGAGTGCCCAATGTGCCTGGTGTTACTAGCGGGTCCGGGACCATGCCCTAATCACTGCGTATGAATATGTGAGATGGCTGGGGTTATTTTTATTGCATTTCAAAGCTATTTGTAAGTGTTGACAGGATAAATAGAATAGTAGGTTAGTGCCGTGAATGGGAAACATATCTGGCGCGGCTCGGAAACGGGATGTGCTCGGCAGAGCCTCGCCCATCCCGTTTCCTAAGTCTTGCCATATATGTTTTCCCATTCACGGCACTAACCTACTATTCTCTATGTATCCAATTGAATTGTTTGACACTTTGTCTTCAATTCTGCGTATGTTTTACAGAGATTCAATTGACGGAGGTGTTTTTTTATGGAAGCGTCCTGGTGCCAATGCTTTAATAGTTTTATCTCCTAACTCCTATATCTCCTAATTATGAGATAATATAGCGTAATTAGAAGATACTAAGTCCTATTTAGGAGATTTAACTATCTCCTAATTAGGACATAATATCTCATAATTAGGAGATAGTATCTCCTAATTAGGACTTACTATCTCCTAATTAGGAGTTAGTAATTAGGAGATAAAATATTATAGCATTGGTACCAGGACGCTTCCATAGTTTTTCAAACGTCCTCGTCCTGGCTATATCATTTCTCTGTGAAGCTCTTGATTTACTAGTTTTACATTCCGGTTTAATGTCTAAAATGTGTTTAGCATATCAAACACATCATACAAATGCACAGTAAGTGACCAATATTCAACTAAATATGACTATTTGATATGAACACAAATGGAAACCTTCTTTTTATCTGCATTATCTCCCCTTACTTTACACTCTTCTAAACACTACGTTCTAATATATTTTGTAAGCAACGTGTGCGTTATAACACGATACCATACGTGTGTTATAACACGATACCATTATGTTAAATTACTATACGATGTACATGATGTATTGAAAAGTGTTAATAAAACATTTAATCATCAAGATAGTGATGCAAAAATGGTAAAATATAAGAATATATGTAGATATTGCAGCTAATGTGTATATTATATAAGTTATATGTTCTTTGTGACGTAACATCACCTCTGTATTCAGTCGCGTTATCTTTGGTTGATACATGTACATGTCTCGATGTTGCTGTTTGCATTATATTGCACCCTCTGTCTTGTTGAGTGTTTGAATAGCTACACGCATGTTAGATGACACATTCTTGGACATATCTGGAAAGGCTTAGGAAACGGGATGGGCGAGGCTCTGCATGTTAGATAACACATTCTTGACGTTTGGTCTGTCGCGATTAAACGAACATGCCCACTCAGTAGGCATGTGGATACATGTATCATTGAACCCAAAATATTCGAACATAAACCTATCACGTGTATATTGTATATTAATAGTTTTCCGCGGTGCGCTCAAGCATAGCGGAAAACTGTTGTCTTCAATACACGGACGTGTAGCACGTGCAGCGAGTAGGACTGGTTGTTAGCACGTGGTGTGCGGGCTGTAAGGCGTGTATCGTCATTATTGCGATAGCAGTCACTGTATGAACGGGCAATTTTCGCATATGTGTGATATGATCAGATATGTAAATGTAATGTGTGTTATTGTACATGTACAGAGTTGTGGGTCCCGTGCTTTCTAGAGTGGATTAGGCCCTAGATGTTTGTCTCTGGTTTTACTTCAGGGACCACTGTGGGTTGTGTTTTGACCATCTCGACTCATGCAGTAAAGATCGCAACCAGCAGATATAAGTATGTGTTTGTGTTTCATTTAGGGCCAACTGGAGTATAGTTAAGACTTATCAGTCCCATGCAGTTAGTTGAATACGTCCTGAATCGCACATTATCCACCCGTGTTACGAGATGCTATGGAGCCCCGCAGGGGAAGTATAATTCTTTTTTTTATTTCATTGTAATTTGTTCCCACGAAATAACAATTCGTTCCCACGAAATAACAATTCGTTCGCACGAATTAACAATTCGTTCCCTCAATTTAACAATTCGTTCCCACGAGAACGAATTTTTAATTCGTGGAAACGAATTGTTATATCGTGGGAACGAATTGTTAATTCGAGGGAACGAATTGTTTAAATTGAGGGAACTAATTGTCAGTTCGTGGGAACGAATTTTTAATTCGAGGGAACAAATTGTTATATCGTGGGAACGAATTGTTATGTTAATTCGAGGGAACGAATTGTTATTTCGTGGGAACGAATTAATAAAAAATAAAATTCTGAGTCCCCTGCGGGTCTCCGTAAGATGCAGTTAAATTTGGTGCACGATTTATAATCTGGTAACATGTGCTACGCTATCTTTCACACAATGAGGTTCGGGTTTGTTTGTTTGTTTGTTGGGGTTTAACGGCCTATCAACAGGTCATTTAAAATGCCGGGTCAATGGGTTTAGTACTAAATCCCGTATATTACCTGCATAGGCGTAGGAGCGCTTCAATTATTGGGGGGGGGGGACTATTTTGTTGCATGTACAATTATACATGTTCGGTATGTCTTTGCTTAATATGCTACAGTACATTGTCCTGTACTACATGTATATATAGCAAAGATATACATGATGTAGTGATGCAATTAAATATACCGCATGATTGTGTTTGTTTCATGGTATGCCCTTATAATAGCGTAACATGTAACCAGAAATACAGAGTACAATTTTACATAACCCATTACACGTAATAAGATAAGGCGTACAAATGGTCAGCTTACAATTACACTCTAATAAATACATAGAAGGTAATCTTTTTTATTTTGTAAAATATCGATGACGATATACACATTATCAGTTACATACATAAACTGCTTGTAATTCCCTGTAACGATACATTATTGGATGAATAAACGTTTGCAGGCTGTGACATTGGTCTATGTATGACATACCGAGAGGGTACGTTGTAATGAATTGGTGTCCGAGTGAGATGTTTTGTGGCAACGATACGTTATTCTATTTTGATTAGCGTTTGAGCAGCAATCCTGCTAGAAAAACCTGCCAAATGGATAGGTACAAAACCTTAAGGACCCGTTCTATACCTGATCATCGTTTGATTCAAAGATAATGATAGAATATATGTATAACATATATGTGAATACTGCCTCGTTACTGTATCCTATACGGCACATGGAGTGGCCAAATCGGCCATCTTTGGGTGTTCCAACCATCAGCCTGTTTCACCTGTTCTGCCGTTTGACAAAGAACTCAAAATGTTACCTGAGTGTATTGTCCCTGGTGTCTACTCACCTACTATGCAAGTAAATATGGCTTTACCTATGGGTAGCATGTACACTAACATAGACTGCGCATCCGATAGAGAAGTTTACACATCAACAATTATTTTTTATGCTGATGGGAGAAATGTTCAGATATATCGTCTTTTGTATAATTTGCTGGCATAATATTTATAGCTTGCCGTTGTCATATGTGTATATTATGTATTGCACCAATATGAATATAACATATGTGAATATTGTCTTGTTACTGTATACTATATGGAGCATTGAGTTGCCATCTCCGCCATCTTTGTATGTACATATACATATACAGCAAATAATATGACAGTTAACCAAATAAAATCTGATGCAATACATAATAGACAGATGTGACAACAGCAAGCTATAAATATAATGCCAGCAAACTGTACAAAAGACGAGATATCTGAGCATTTCTCCCATCATTCTCAAAATAAATTTTGACGCGTAAACTTTACAATCTGATGCACAGCTTATTGTTAGTGTACACATTATTCATAGGTAAAGCCATATCTACTCGCATAGTAGGCGAGTAGACACTAGGGACAAAACACTCAGGTAACTGCTTACATATCACTGGATTTGATAGCTAATAACATAGTACAGTAGTGGGTACATGTATATATGGTGTGTGTTTTGTGGGTATATATGGTATGTGTTGTGTGGTTGGCCAGACAGGTAAAAGTGATACACTGTACGATTTTCTGTGTCTGGAGGTATTTATAATGGTATTTCATGTTTTTAAAAACACAGACACAAACCTGTCCAGAAAACTGACATATCTTACAGTTTTGTGTAATATAATTGATAGGAGTCTGTTCACCTGACTTTTCTACATGTGATTAGCTACACTATACCATATGTTCTACGGCAGAACAGGTGAAACTGGCTGATGGCTGGAACACACAAAGATGGTCGGCCGACTTGGCCATTCCATGTGCCGTATAGGATACAGTAACAAGGCAGTGTTCACATATATGTTATACATATATTCTATCATATTTACGAATAAATTATCTTTGAATTAAACGATGATCATGTATAGAACAGGTCCTTAATGGGCAACAAAATAATTCCACATATTGTTATAAAATAGAGCCTTATATACGCAATGAGATTATCGGTTGTTAAATTCTTCAAATAAGTAAATTGCACAGGTTAGTTTCAACACATTAGTGTCAACGTGAAATTTAAAAACAGGTCGTTGAAAATATTCATCCGAATCTCCACAAAAAGTAGTCCTTCAATCTGTTTCACACGAACGAAACTATAACACAGGCTGTAAACATCATATGTAAAAAGAAACAAATGGACATAACTCCAAAAGAGAAATCTCACATCTTTGACACGATATCTATGAATGTGTGAAGTTTATTTTTTTAATATTCCATACAATATTCAACTTATGCTCCGGACAAGAAATAAAAAAAAGAAAAGTAAAAAGAGCAATAACTAAAAAAATAGCGAAGACATGCGTTTAATGACATTTCCGTAAACTTCAACTCTACTTAAAGACGAAGATGCAAATTTACCGTCACATTAATTGAAAACAAAGTTCATATATTATTGCGAATACGTGATTCCATTATATTTGGAATTTCATCCAAAAAGTGCGACATTTACTTTAAAGTAAAACATATGTGCTACATTTGCATCGTGTTTAATTGGAATTATTTTTCAACATTAATCATACCAGTAAATATCATAGAACATTGAATCATTGTATAAATACATAACATTTAAGTATAAGTAAAATCCAACTATCAGGTAAAAATAATATTACGACGAATTTGACCTTTACGTATATTTAATTCTGATTTACTTTAAAGTCAACGTTGACTTAATTCAGATATAATTGTCACTCTTCTCCATCATTGTATGTACGAGTAAATGTAATACTTCACAGAATAAATGCGCATTTACTTAATATTTAATTATAAGTAAAATCCAGCTATCATGTAAAATAGTATTATGACGAATTTGACCTTTACGTAGATTTAATTCTGATTTACCTTAAAGTCAACGTTGACTTATATTCAGATATAATTGTCACTCTTCTCCATCATTGTATGTACGAGTAAATGTAATTCTTCACAGAACAAATACGCATTTACTTAATATTTAATTATAAGTAAAATACAGCTATAATAGCGATTTTGACCTTCAAGTAGATTTAATTCTGATTTACTTTAAAGTCAACTTTGACTAAATTCAAATATAATTGTCACTTTTCTCCATCATTGTGTGTACGAGTAAATGCAATACTGCACAGAATAAATACGCATTTACTTAACACACAATAAACTCTAATAGGATGTCAGTTAAACACAAGATGGGGCATGGTGGGTGGGGTCGTGCGGCCGACTGATTTACAAGGTTTGTATAAATTATGAGATGTGCGGTTGGCGGGTGTAAGGATAGGATGGTTACTGCATGAGCGATTGGCTTAGAATTTTTAAATTGTCTATGTTTATGATCAAATCACCACATCGATGGGATTCATGGTGTTGGCAGCGTTCTTGTTATTCGACAAACTGCTTTGTGTATTGTTTCTTTATGTGCCATATAACAGCACGAATTATAATTGTAGTCCAGAATTTACTTCCATAGTAAACATCATCCAACAGATAAACTAAACCATCACAATCAGTACAGGTAAATTTGATATTATACGTACATTATATATATTATCTGTATCATTTGCATGTCCAATAAGCAACACAAACTATACAGAAAATGCGTATGTATTAGACTGACAAACTGCCATTTAAATCCCAAGACAAAACTAAATGATAACTAGAAAAAGTCGATGGCGCGCCATCGCAATATACCCACTTTCCGCAAATGCTAAGTCCGAAAAGGGGAGGTAATCCATGATGGAGGGTCGGATAAAAAATCCGAATTCACTTTGCGCATCAGCACATCAAAACGAAGCTACGAAGCAAATATCAGACGCGTAGGTATTAAGGTGAAAAGATTTTTCGACCTACGAGGAAAAATAGTGAAATTCTAAGTCCGAAAGGGGGAGATAATCCATGATGGAAGGTCGGATCAAAAATCCGAATTCACTTTGCGCATCATAACGAAGCTACATATCAAATATCAGAAATGTAGGTATTAAGGTGAGAAAGTTTTTCGACTTACAATGAAAAATAGGGAAATTCTGAGTCCGAAAGGGGGAGATAATCCATGATGGAGGGTCGGATCAAAAATCCGAATTCACTTTGCGCATCTGCACATGATAACGAAGCTACATAGCAAATATCAGGCGCGTAGGTATGAAGGTGAAAAAGTTTTTCGAGTTACAAGGAAAAAGTGGGAAATTCTGAGTCCGAAAGGGGGAGATAATCGATGATGGAGGGTTGGATCAAAAATCCGAATTCACTTTGCGCATCTGCACATGATAACGAAGGTACATACCAAATGTCAGGCGCGTAGGCATGAAAGTGAAAAAGTTTTTCGAGTTACAAGGAAAAAATGGGAAATTCCGAGTCCGAAAGGGGGAGATAATCCATGATGGAGGGTCGGATGAAAAATACGAATTCACTTTGCGCATCTGCACATGATAACGAAGCTACATACCAAATATCAGGCGCGTAGGTATGAAGGTGAATTTTTTTTTTTTATTTTCACTTTTCAATACATTATGTACACTGTTCAGAAGTTAAACATAATAGTATCTAATTATACTACACAAGTTACATACAAAATGTATTAGAAAGTAGTGTTGAGAAGAAGAGCTTAAAGTTAGGGGTGATAATCATGAGTAAAAGAAAGAAATATTTCCATTTGTGTTCCTATCAAATAGACCTGAATATTAAACCTACCCCATTTGATAATGTGTTGTTCTCGTTTATCCTTCAAGTTTTGTATGTGGCTATTTTCTGTTCTATCTAAGTAATTTAAGAATGATTCAAACCTTATATCCGTTTTTCATATTTACATTTTAATACCGGTATGAAATATTTTCCTAGAGTAACGATGAAATTATGTTGTTGTGCCGAAAGTGCATTATCATTTATTCCAATAGACTTGTTTGTTTAACGTTCATTCGTTATGCATGTTATAACCTTGTCATTTAGGTAAGTTCTTGGCCGAGACCAAAAATGTTGCTCATGGGTACATTCCCAGAATAAGTGTTTTATACTTTCAACATACATAGAGCAAAAATCACACAGGCTACTACTTACTATATTACAGCGATAAAGTAATGTATTCCCAGAATTCGCATCGGGTATTTGTATTGGACGTTGTGTAATATGGAATCTATAATACAATTGAAACTTAATGTGTAAATTTGTTGCCAACATAGAGTAACATCTGAAAACTCACTTGTCCATTTTTGTTGAGATTTTATATCTTCAACATTTTTCCCGTGGCGATGATTCTGATGTGGTGCTAAAACATGATTATTTGACAATGTCTTGTCTGTTTTATGGTTGCACTAAACGTTGTTTACAAAATCCAAAAACTTCATTAAGAATCAAGTACTGGGTATTTCTTAAATTCACATGCTCTCGATTTTTATTTACGTTGACGGTAGCCAATGAGATTACAGCAAACTGTACAATATAAGGTTTGATCATGTCCAGCCGTGTGCAAACGTTTGCTGTGGCCGGAGGGAACTGTTTGAACTACAAGGCCGCAGGCCGCGGGTTCAAACAGTTCCCTCGGGCCACAGCAAACGTTTGCACACGGCTGGACATGATCAAACGTTATGGTTACATTTCCAACAAAAAAATGATGTAATTTGAGCATTATATTTAGTATTTTCAGTACTTTTATAAAATCGTCCCATTCACGTAGATAAGTTTCGGTATGCATATTCCGGGGCGGAGTCATGAACGTCATGAACGTCATGAAGGCACTTCCGCGTAGTGACGTCATGAAGGCATTTCCATTACGCGCGGCCCCGGAATGAGCATTGCCTAAAGCCATGTGCAAACAGCACGCGCTATTTGTTTGCACATATGTGCAAACAACGGAAACCATGTAACAATAATGGATAAACAGTTTAACATTTCCTGCACTTAGTTTCATAAAAATCATCATTCCGTTAGCATTAAAGATATTAAAGGAAAAATTTACTGTAAACATATCTAAAATCATAACATCACATCGTTCGGAAACCACGTGATCCCACACCCTGTAATACATTGCTTAGAAACCATTATTGCACATTCATTGTACAATGTCGTATTAATTAATGTTGAAAATAACATAAGACTATATATAATTTATGCAAAGACAAAGATGTACAAATATATATTTTTCTAATTAATAAAATGACTTTTTATTGTTTTCCGTACAGTTTATAACTCCCGACAAAAAAATAAAATTGCAAATTCTTTTTTTTTAATTCTTTTCTTCGCTCCTCCTATGGCACTTCAGAGATTTGGTCGTTTGTAAAACAAACAATTAAAAAATAAAGGCCTTAGTCCAGCATGCTGAAAACTAGGAAAGTGAATTGGACTGACACTGAGTGTCCCATCTACGGCGCCCAGGGTGTTCGGAATCAAGCCTGTAAAAGGCTTTTTTACAGTTAGCCAGGTCTTGTCACTCGGTGGAAAAACAGATGTTGTCAAGTCGATTATTGATGGCTAAGACAATATCATTCATACACAGAGAAACTGTAATCCTAGAGACACCGTGGATGTCGCCAGCCTCGGAGTAGAACTCACCCTTCGCCAGGTAGCGCAGGGTAACCAATGTCTGCAAAGGTTCAAGTGCCGGAGTCTTTGATGATATCTCAAATGTGATTTGTATTTGCTTTAGCTTGTTACTGTATACTATACGGGGCATGGAGTTGATATATTGGCCATCTTAGTGTATGCAATCCATCAGTAACTTTTACCTCTTGTGGCGTTTGGAATATCCCACAAATAATTTGAAATACCCGTAAATACAATTTGTACAACGTTCTATTGGTTGTTTTCATCACACTTATATACAAAGTCTGATTTCTTATTGCTTTAAGGGTAAGGGGCCAAGTGGCTTTGGTGTGGAATGGACCTGGAACCAGGTCGGGTTATTCTAATTTCAGGGCTGAATATACATTTTGTTCGATGTCAATATTCCGTTCGGATTTTGGGACCCCCGCCCCCTCCCCCAATGCAGCAGGTTGAATACGGGATCGAACCAGTTGGCCAGGCCTTACATTACCTTAACCTGTTGTATATCATTCTGGCATAATAGTTATATCACGCTGTTGTCATGTCTGTCTATAATGTATTGCACCACATTGTAATAATTCCAGCACAACAATATTTACACAATTCCCTAACATTTGATTGGTCCGTAGCAAGTCTCTGTCCAAAAGTTATATCCCAGTAAACTTCCACGCAGAACTACTTTCCGTAACCGTCAGGCATAGCTTAAAAAAATAATTGCTTAAGAAAAACGGAAAATAAAATAAACACAATTTTATTGATGAAATTTTATGTTTCAAATGCTTGGAAATTATAAAGAATGAATGGCGCATTTTTGTGGAATTTATTCGGGATAAATTTAAACTTGGTAAAAAGTCGCGGGAATACTGGACGAGGCCTTCCGGCCTTCGTCCAGTATTACCCCGGCGACTTTTTCAAGTTTTATACCCCGATAAATTCCACAAAAAATGCCCATTTCATTTCCTATACTATTTTTTCTGTCATATTATTTAGCTGTATGTGGTCATACGGAAACGGTTCGAAAGTGATGAAACTGTAAGATGGCTTGTACAATACAAATTGATGGCGGAGAATTGATGTACCATATAGTTATACAGTTTAACACAAAATGTTGTTTTCTGAAAATGAACATTAGACGGACATGGGTAAATATTCCTAATATGACAACAAATTACAATATATACTTTTGAAAGGTTATTTTGATTTGGTGTTTTCAAGCCATTTTCACCCCTACACCAACCCACTACAAGTTATAAGACGAATCACTCCTCATTAAAAAAACCACATTATATCAGGCATGCATTTGCTGGCTGCTCACTGATCAAGAATGGTAAAAGTATAGTGAGTATTGTATAAAGTATAAAGTCCGTCACTATTCCTATAAGCATAACGTTATATCAGGTTGCATATGAGCCGGGGGTCCGAGGAGAAAAACCATGTTTATTCGGGAAATTGTTGGGTCTGAATATGACATTTTGTTACTATGAACAATGGTATTATTTGTATGATTGTAATTGAACGATATCAATGATATCTAGCAAGATGCATGTTAAGAGTTTATAGTTTATAACAATAAAACTATGCAGGTCGTTTGATTTGCAAATGACAAAAAAATGTCACTTTAAAAGTGGCGTCAAGCCCCCCCCGACGTAAAATGAGCGTTTACAAATATCTAAACCGTTACACATAGGACGTATATCGCCTAACATTTACAACAGCTTGTTTAAAGGTTGACATAATCGAACTAGAAGCATGTTCGGCAGGCATTGAATAACGAATGTTAAAGACGGATGAAGCCTTGAGTCTGTTCGGTAACACATGAAAATGTGCAAAGCGAAAAAGTAAAACCGGCAAGTTTTATGTTTACCAGCAAGTTATGAACGGTCGCGGATACGCGAATTAGGTATGCTGTATTTCTTCCCAACATATGTTGCTCCTTGAAATATCATCCCCACAGTTATTTTGTTTACTAGTTCTTGTTTTTTGACAGGATTTGTCACTTAACGGGTCCCATGATACTATAATGTCCCCAAACATAGTGTTGCCATTGAAAATATCAATTCGAACCGTTAATCTATTTCTTATATTACATGTTCGCGTGCATTCAGATTAAAGCTTTTCACATTCAGATAACAGAAACGTCGAATGTTCACGACGATCGTCCCGCTTATAGCTGTACTTGGACCACCTGCTGAAAAAAACGGACCTTACAATATCTGCAATAAATGTACGATCGGCGACCCATATCATGTCGGTAATCGAGAAAGGATTCCTTAGTGAATGAATGGCGGACATCGTATGTTCTGATCAGACGGCGTGTATGCACAGATGAGACTGATATATGGCTATACTAGTCGTAACATCCATGGCTTTGTTTTTTTGCAGCAGATATATTTTTCTTAAAATCGGTAAAGATTGTGTTAAATTTTAATTTTATACATTATATTAGAAAGAAAGAATTGAGCAATAGACTGAAAATTCTCGTCCAATTAACCAGATCTGAAACATGGAGTTGTGCGGGAAACCGGGCCCAGGCTACATCGGTCTACAAATATGCTGCCGACCATTGTATGTAAATAAAAAATGTAGCTTGCACATAGTTTTAACCTGTAAATGGTGGTCGATAACAGTTAATGCCAGATTATAGATATATTTGGGAATGTATCTTACATTGAACTAAAGTTCAAATACAATTTAAACGAATTTATAACGCTCACATTGGTAAAAATGCATTACAATAATAAAAACACCGAGGTGCGTTGTTGTTCTGTTCGTTAGTTAACTTTAACACCACGGGACAAACCTAATATGGCGATCTGACAAACGTCGATAATTTGAAATCTCGGCGGAAATTACGTCAGCGTAGTCATATCTTGTACGTCGTCAGACTCCCGAAGACAGTTTTCTCGCGACGCGGCTCTTAATTATCTCAAATCACTTATAGGGGCCCTAAGTGCGTAGACAGATCGGGCTACCTAGCTTTAGCTGCTTATCAGTTAGCCAGCAAATGCAACCCAGATATAACGTGGCTTATAGAGTAGTGGCTCACTATACTTGTACCTGCTGATCAGTTAGCCAGCATATGCAGCCTGATATAACGTGGCTTATAGAATAGTGACTCAATATACTTGTACCTGTTGATCAGTTAGCCAGCATATGCATGCCTGATATAACGTGGCTTATATAGTAGTGACTCACTATACTTATAGCTATTAATCAGTTAGCCCAATAAACACAGCCTGATATATAATGTGGCTTATGGAGTAGTTACTCACTATAATTGTAGCTGTTGACCAGTTAGCCCAGCAAATGCAGCCTGATATAACGTGACGTATAATTGTAGATGCTTATCAGTTATCCAAACAAATGCAGCCTGATACATATAACGTGGCTTATGGAGAAGTTACTCACTATAGTTTTACCTTCTGATCAGTTAGCCAGCAAATGCAGCCTAATATAATGTGGTTTAAGGAGGAGTGATTCACAATAATTGTAATGTGGTGTAGGGGTGAAATGGATGAAAACACAAATCAAATAACTTTCAAAAGTAATATATGTAATGTGTTGTCATACTAGGAATATTACCCATCTCCGTCTAATGTTCGTAGTCATTTCCAGAACATTTTCAGAAAACATTTGTTTTGTTACTGTGTACCATATGGTACATCGAGTTGCCATCTCCGCCATATTTGTATGTACAGCCCATCTTACAGTTTCACACTTCGACCGCCGTTTGACACATACAGCAAATAATATGAACGGAATATTTATATAGAAAAAATATATATTCAGCCCTGAAATTAGAATAACCCGACCTGGTACCAGGTGCAAACCACACCAAACGCCACTTGGCCCCTTCCCCTAAAAGTAATAGGAAACATACTTTGTATATATGTGTGATGAAAACAACCAATAGGACGTTGCACTAACTAGTATGTATGGGTATGTCAAATTATTTGTGGTATGTGTCAAACGTCACAAGAGGTAAAACTTACTGATGTATTGCATATACTAAGATGGCCAATATATCAACTCCATGACCCGTATAGTATACATTACAAGCTAAAATAAATACAAATCACATTTGAGATCATCAAAGACTCAAGCACTTGAAACTTTACAGCCATTGGTTACCCTGCGCTACCTGGCGAAGGTTGAGTTCTATTCCACGTGATTATCTACAAATTGAATGTAGAACTCTGAACGGTTTGTTTACACGAATAAGTAAGTACTCGCGGACAGCGAGACCGGCCCGACATGTGTGTATTGATGTAAACAAACGTACTGTTCACTCCCTAAGAACGTATGCGTAAGTCTGACGCCCACCAAATGTTTATAACTAAATATAAAGTTTAATCAACTATTGTTTTGAAACCCACCATTTATTTCTGGAGAGGTTTGTAAACATATTTTTTTGTGTAAGAGGGAAATCGTGGTAAGGGTCATATAATAAAACAATTATAGTATTTTGAGTCGGCGTACATGAGATTTACGGACCTTCGAAAAGTGATGCTTCGGTGGAGGTGAACATCACATTTCTCAGGTCCGTAAATCTCATGTACGCCTCCTCAAAAGACAATAATTGTATATTGCTTTAAAGATCAAACAAAACGGTACATGTAGTGTAGGCACGAATGTTCATATGAGGTGGGTGGAGCCATGTTATTTTGTACAGTGGAACCATTCTAAACCGGAAACCAAGACACCACCTGTGATGTTACTTTTTAAGAGTTTCCTGGTCATTCATCTCAGGTGATAATGTCTGTTCGTGATCGCATAGCACACAACTATGGCTCAGAATGATCAGATTCGGTGGTGACTAGGGGCATAACAATCCACACACAAAACGTTCATTATAGGAACTAAATAAGTGTGTAATTGTGTCGCTATTCCATCAGTTCTAAAAATTACGAGTGCCCGCAATACAGATATAATAATTTACTAATATATAGTTTACTGATAGTGACGCGCGGTGGTATCAGGCTATTTTCATATGCAAATGAGGCATGATATTTTCTAATTATTTATACTAATTAAATGCATCACCTGCAATTTGTTTGACAGATTATAAAGTATGATCATTGCATATCAAAACATTTGAGTCTGATATAAAATGTATAATAATGCCAATAAATATGTGGAGTAATGGTGAATGAATGTTTATTTTGGCCAAAAATGTCCCAGATGATGTATCTGATATAAAGAACATGTTGTGCCTACCGAGTGGGCATGTACCTTTAATGTGTATGTTGTACTGTCTCTTGTAATGGTACTGAGTGGGCATGTATGTACCTAAAGACAGTACCAACCAACACATAATCCCGGCCAGATAGACTAACAGGGGACCTCCCTNACAGTGAAACCTCTCTAAGCCGGACACCATGGGGACCTCCCTACAGTGAAACCGCACTAAGCCGGTCACCCTGCCAGGAGGACCTCCCTACAGTGAAACTCCCTCTAAAACCGGACACCCTGAGGACCTCCCTACAGTGAAAGCTCTTCTAAGAAGCCGGTCACCCTGGGGACCTCCCCTGACAGTGAAAACCTTCCTTCTTAACGCCGGACACCATTGGGGACCTCCCTACAGTGAAACCTCTCTACGAAGCCGGTCACCCTATGAGGACCTTCCCTACAGTGAAACCTCTCTAAACCGGAGAACCCTGAGGTACCTCCCATTACAGTTGAAAGCTCTCTAAGACCGGTCCACCCTGGGGACCCTACCCCTACCAGTGAAACCTCTCTAAGAAGCCGGACCACCCTGTGGGGACCTCACTACAGTGAAACCTCCCTCCTAAGCCGGAACACCCTGAGGGCCTCCCTACAAGTGAAACCTCTCTAAGCACGGACAACCTGGGGACTTCCCATACAGTGGAACCCTCCTCTAAGGGCCGGACACGCCCTGAGGGCCTCCCTACAGTGAAATCCTCTTCTAAGAACAGGTGGGACTCTCTAAGCCGGACACCTTGGGGACTTCCCTAAAGTGAAACCTCTCTAAAGCGGTCACCCTGTGAGGACCTCCCTACAGTGAAATCCTCTCTAAAACCGGGACCCACTGAGACCTCCCTACAGTGAAAGCTCTCCTAAGCCGGTCACCATCTGGGGACCTCCTACAGTGAAACCTCTCTAAGGCAGGACACCATGGGGAGCCTCCATACAGTGAAACCTCTCTAAAGCCGGACACCCTGGGGACCTACTAAAGTGAAACCTCTCTAATGCCGGACACCTGGGGACCTCCCTACAGGTTGAAACCTCTCTAAGACGGACACCTGGGGACTTTTCCTACAGTGAAACCTCTCTAAGCCGGACACCCAGAGATCCCTAAATCTAAGCCGGAAACTTGGGTCCTAAATAAGCCGAAACCCTTGGGTCCTCACCGCAGTGAAACCTCTCTAAGCCGGACACCCTGGGGACCTCTCTAAAGTGAAACCTCTCTAAGCTGGACACTCTGGGGAACTCCCTACAGTGAAACCTCTCTAAGCCGGACACCCTGGGGACCTCCCTACAGTGAAACCTCTCTAAGCCGGACACCCTGGGGGCCTACCTACAGTGAAACCTCTCTAAGCCGGACACTCTGGGGACCACCCTACAGTGAAACCTCTCTAAGCCAGACACCCTGGGGACCTCCCTACAGGGAAACCTCTCTAAGCCGGACATCCTGGGGGCATCCATAAAGTGAAACCTCTCTAAGCCGGACACCCTGGGGACCTCACTGCAGTGAAACCTCACTAAGCCGGACACCTGGGGACCTCCATAAAGTGAAACCTCACTAAGCTGCACACCCTGGGGACCTCCCTACTGTGAAACCTCTCTAAGCCGGACAGCCTGGGGACCTCTACAGTGAAACCTCTCTTAGCCAGACACCCTGGGGACCTCCCTACAGTGAAACGTCTCTAAGCCGGACACCCTGGGGACCTCCCTACAATGGAACGTCTCTAAGCCGGACACCCTGTGGACCTCCCTACAGTGAAACCTCACTAAGCCGGACATCCTGGGGGGCCTCCCTAAACTGAAACCTCTCTAAGCCGGACACCCTAGGGACCTCCCTACAGTGAAACCTCTCTAAGCCGGACACCCTGGGGACCTCCCTACAGTGAAACCTCACTAAGCCGGACATCCCTGGGGCCCTCCATACAGTGAAACCTCTCTAAGCCGGACACCCTGGGGACCTCCCTACAGTGAAACCTCACTAAGCAGGACATCCTGGGGGCCTCCCTACAGTGAAAACTCTCTAAGCCGGACACCCTGTGGACTTCCCTACAGTGAAACCTCTCAAAGCCGGACACCCTGAGACCTCCCTACAGTGAAACCTCTCTAAGCCGGACACCCTGGGGACATCTCCATACAGTGAAACTTGCCTAAGCCGGACACCCTGGTTTGGACTTCCCTACCCTTTGGATACTCTCTAAGCCGGACACCCTGAAGGACCTTCCCTACAGTGAAACCTCTCTAAGCCGGACCCCACCTGGCCTCTACAGTGAAACCTCTCTAAGCGGCACCCTGGAGAAACTCCCTAACCAGTGAAAACCTCTCTAAGGCCCGGGGACCTCTTGGAAAACTCCCTACCCAGGGTGACTCCCTCCTAAAGCGAACCCACCCCTGGGGACCTCCCTACAGTGAAACCTCTCTAAAGGCCTGGACCCACCTAGACTACCCTACAGTAAAACCATCTCTAAGCGACCCAACTGACATAGGGGCGGACACATGTGGACTTGCCCTACTGAAACTCTCTAAGCCGGACACCCTGTGGGGACCTCCCTCAGTGAAACCTAAGGGGGGAAACCTCCCTACAGTAAATCTTAAGCCGGACACCCTGGGGACCCCCCACATTGATCTCTATAAGCCGGACACCCTGGAGAAACCCCCTCCCTACAGTGGACACTCTCTAAGCGGACACCTAAAGGGGAGGACCCGGCCCTACAAGTGAAACTCTCTAAGCCGGACCCTACTGAAAGACTCCCTACCAGTGACTCTAAGCGGACACCCTGACCTCCCTAACAGTGAAACTCTCTAAGCCCTGGACCCAACCTAGACTTAAACCGGACAGGTACAAAACTCTTGCCGGACACTGAAACTCACCATTGACCCATCTCTAAGCCGGACACCTAAGGGGACCCTCCCTACAGTGAAAATCTCTAAAAGCCCGGGGACTCCTGAAACTCTAACCGGTGTGACATCGCTCTAAGCCGGACACTGGGGACTTCCCTACAGTGAAACATCTCTAAGCCGGACACTGGGGACTTCTACAGTGAAACATCTTTATGCCGGACACCCTGGGGACCTCCTTACAGTGAAACATCTCTAAGCCGGACACCCTAAAGACCTCCCTACAGTGAAACCTCTCTAAGCCGGACACCCTGTGGACTTCCCTACAGTGAAACCTCTCTAAGCCGGACACCCTCAGACCTCCCTACAGTGAAACCTCTCTAAACCGGACACACTGGTGACCTCCCTACAGTGAAACCTCTCTAAGCCGGTCACCCTGGGGACCTCCCTCTCTGAGCCGGTCACCCTGTCGACTTCCCTACAGTGAAACCTCTCTAAGCCGGACTCCCTGTGGACCTTACTACCGTGAAACCTCTCTAAGCCGGACACCCTGAGACCTCGCTACTGTCAAACCTCTCTAAACCGGACACACTGGGGACCTCCCTATATTGAAACCTCACTAAGCCGGACACCTGGGGACCTCCCTGCAGTGAAACCTCTCTAAGCCGGAAACCCAGAGGACCTCACTACAGTGAAACCTCTCTAAGCCGGACACCCTGGGGACCTCCATACAGTGAAACCTCTCTTAACCGGACACCCTGGGGACCTCCGTACAGTGAAACCTCTGTAAGCCGGACACCCTGAGATCTCCCTAAAGTGAAACCTATCTAAGCCGGACACCCTGGGGACCTCACCGCAGTGAAACCTCTCTAAGCCGGACACCCTGTGGACCTCACTACAGTGAAACCTCTCTAAGCCGGACACCCTGGGGACCTCCATACAGTGAAACCTCTCTTAACCGGACACCCTGGGGACCTCCGTACAGTGAAACCTCTGTAAGCCGGACACCCTGAGATCTCCCTACAGTGAAACCTATCTAAGCTGGACACCCAGGGGACCTCACCGACAGTGAAACCCTCTCCTAAGCCGGACACCCTGGGGACCTCTATAAATGAAAACCTCTCTAAGCCGGACACTCTGGGGACCTCCATAAAGTGAAACCTCTCTAAGCCGGACACCCTAGGGACCTACCTACAGTGAAACTTCTCTAAGCCAGACACCCTGGGGACCTCCTACAGTGAAACCTCTCTAAGCCGGACATCCTGGGGGCCTCCATAAAGTGAAACCTCTCTAAGCCGGACACCCTGGGGACCTCACCGCTGTGAAACCTCTCTAAGCCGGACACCCTGGGGACCTCTCTAAAGTGAAACCTCTCTAAGCCGGACACCCTGGGGACCTACCTACAGTGAAACCTCTCTAAGCCAGACACCATGGGGACCTCCCTACAGTGAAACCTCTCTAAGCCGGACATCCTGGGGGCCTCCATAAAGTGAAACCTCTCTAAGCCGGACACCCTGGGGACCTCACTGCAGTGAAACCTCACTAAGCGGACACCCTGAGACCTACCTACAGTGAAACCTCTCTAAACCGGACACACTGGGGACCTCCCTACAGTGAAACCTCTTTAAGCCGGACACCCTGGGGACCTCCCTCTCTGAGCCGGTCACCCTGTGGACTTCCCTACAGTGAAACCTCTCTTAGCCGGACACCATGAGACCTCCCTACAGTGAAACCTCTCTAAGCCTGACTCCCTGTGGACCTTCCTACCGTGAAACCTCTCTAAGCCGGACACCCTGAAACCTCCCTACAGTGAAACCTCTCTAAACAGGACACACTGGGGACCTCCCTATAGTGAAACCTCACTAAGCCGGACACCTGGGGACCTCCCTGCAGTGAAACCTCCCTAAGCCGGACACCCTGAGGACCTCACTACAGTGAAACCTCTCTAAGCCGGACACCCTGGGGACCTCCATACAGTGAAACCTCTCTTAACCAGACACCCTGGCGACCTCCCTACAGTGAAACCTCTCTAAGCCGGACACCCTGAGATCTCCTTAAAGTGAAACCTATCTAAGCCGGACACCCTGGGGACCTCACCACTGTGAAACCTCTCTAAGCCGGACACCCTGGGGACCTCTCTAAAGTGAAACCTCTCTAAGCCGGACACTCTGGGGACCTCCCTACAGTGAAACCTCTCTAAGCCGGACACCCTGGGGACCTACCTACAGTGAAACCTCTAAGCCGGACACCCTGGGGACCTCCCTACAGTGAAACCTCTCTAAGCCGGACACCCTGGGGACCTCCCTACAGTGAAACCTCTCTAAGCCGGACCCTGGGGTCCTCCCTACAGTGAAACCTCTCTAAGCCGGACATCCTGGGGGCCTTCATAAAGTGAAACCTCTCTAAGCCGGACACCCTGGGGACCTCACTGCAGTGAAACCTCACTAAGCCGGACACCTGGGGACCTCCATAAAGTAAAACCTCACTAAGCCGCACACCCTGGGGACCTCCCTACAGTGAAACCTCTCTAAGCCGGACACCCTGGGGACCTCCATACAGTGAAACCTCTCTAAGCCGGACACCCTGTGGACCTCCCTGCAGTGAAACCTCTAAGCCGGACACCCTGTGGACCTCCATACAATGAAACCTCTCTAAGCCGGACACCCTGGGGACCTCCCTCTCTGAGCCGGACACCCTGGGGACTTCCCTACAGTGAAACCTCTCTAAGCCAGACACCATGAGACCTCCCTACATTGATACCTCTCTAAGCCGGACACCCTGAGCTATCCCTACATTGAAACCTCTCTAAGCCGGACACCCTGGGGACCTCCCTATAGTGAAACCTCTCTAAGCCGGACACCTGGGGACCTACCTACAGTGAAACCTCTCTAAGCCGGACACCTGGATGTCCGGTTTAGAGAGGTTTCACTGTACATGCAGCTACATTGATCAGAATATCATCCATCTGTAGACCAGTGTACAGTGTAGTCCTTGATCAACAGATATATCTGCTTGCACCTGGGCTGATCAGACTAGCACAGATATGTAGAACAGTGTCGTCCCTGATCAGTTCACACATACACATGTAACGAGGATGATCAGACTATTATCCATCTGTAGACCAGTCTAGTCCCTGATCAGTTCACATAATTATATACATGTACCGAGGCTGATCGGATTATTATCAATTTGTAGACCCGTGTAGTCCCTGATCAGTTCACACATCTACATGTACCGAGGATGATCAGACTATCATCAATCTGTAGACCAGTGTAGTCCCTGATCAGTTTACTATCTACTTTGTACCGAGGATGATCAGACTATCAATCAATGTAGACCCAGTGTAAGTCCCTGATCAGTTCAAACATCACATGTACGAGGATGATCAGAATATCTCAATCTGTAGACCAGTGTAGTCCCTGATCAGTTCACAATATCTACATGTACCGAGGATGATCAGACTATCATCCATCTGTAGACCAGTGTAGTCCCTGATCAGTTCACACATCTACATGTACCGAGGATGATCAGACTATCATCAATCTGTAGACCAGTGTAGTCCCTGATCAGTTCACACATCTACATGTACCGAGGATGATCAGACTATCATCCATATGTAGACCAGTGTAGTCCTTGATCGTTCACACATTATCTACAAGTACCGAGGGATGATCGGGACTTTATCCATTATGTAGACAGTAGTCCCTATCAGTTCCAACTTATACTTGTACCGAGAATGATCAGACTATCATCCATATGTAGACCAGTGTTGTCCCCTGATTCAGTTCACTCATATCTACATGTTCGAGGATGATCAGACTATCATCAATCTGTAGACCAGTGTAGTCCTGATCAGTTCAACACTTATCTCATGTACGAGGATGATCAGGCATCATCAAATTTGTAGACCAGTGTGTCCTGATCAGTTCAATATATCCTACATGTTCCGAGGTGATCAGACTATCATCAATATGTAGACAGTGTAGTCCTGATCAGTTCCACATATATACGTACGGGAGTGATCAGAGGATCCATCAATCTGTAGACCAGTGTAGTCCCTGATCAGTTCATATCTACATTGTACCGGAGGATGATAGACATCCATCCATCTGTAGACCACTGTAGTTCCCTGTCAGTTCACATATTTCATGTACCGAGGATGATCAGAACTATCATCATCTGTAGACCAGTGTAGTCCTCTGATCAGTTCACACATTTCTACATGTACGAGGATGATCAGACTATCATCCATATGTAGACCAGTGTAGTCCCTGATCAGTTCACATATCACATGTCCGAGGATGATCAGGACTGTTTTCATCCATCTGTAGACAGTGTTGGAGTCCCTGATCAGTTTCCACACTCATCATAACCGAGGTTATGATCAGACTGTCATCCATCGTAGACCTGTGTTAGTCCTGATCATGTTCACATATCTACATTGTACCGAGGATGATCAGACTATCATCCATCTGTAGACCAGTGTAGTCCCTGATCTGTTCACACATCTACATGTACGAGGATGATCAGACTATCATAAATATGTAGAAACGTGTAGTCCCTGATCGTTCACATCTGCATTGTACCGAGGATGATAAGACTATCATAAATATGTAGAACAGTGTAGTCCTTGATTCAGTTACATATTTTACATGTACTAGGATGATCAGGACTATCATCATCTGTGACCATTGTAGTCCCCGATCAGTTCACACATTTATACATGTACGAGGTGGATCAGGACTATCATCAATCTGTAGACCAGTGTAAGTCCCTGATCCCGTTACATTATCAATGTTCCGAGGATGATCAGACTAATCAATAACTTGGTAGACCATGTTAGTCCCTGATCAGTTCAATTATATACATGTACGAGGATGATCAGACTTCATTAAAATATGTAGAAACAGTGTAGTCCCTGATCAGTTACATATACATGTTCCTGGATGATCAGACATCATTCAATCAGTAGACCAGTGTAGTCCTGATCAGTTCACTTTATATCTACATGTACCGAGGATTGATCAGACTATCTTCCTTATGTAGACCAGTGTAGTCCCTGATCAGTTCAACATCTACATGTACCGAGAATGATCAGACTATCATCCAAATTATGTACACAGTGTAGTCCATGATCAGTTCACTCTAATATACATGTACGAGGTGATTCAGTTCTATCATCAATCTGTAGACCAGGTAGTCTGATCAGTTCACATATACCTGTCCGAGGATGATCAGACTATCATCAATTTGTAGACAGTGTAGTCCTGATCAGTTCACATATCTACATGTACCGGAGGATGATCAGACTATCATCAATATGTAGACCAGTGTAGTCCCTGATTCAGTTCATCATATCAATGTACCGAGGATGATCAGACTATCATCCATCTGTAGGGACCAGGTGATGAGTCCATGATCAGTTACATATATACATGTACGGGATGATCAGGACTATTTTTCATCCATTCTGTAGACCAGTGTGTCCCTGATCAGTTTCAAAATATCTACAGTAACGAGGATGATCAGACTATCATCCATCTGTAGTCCAGTAGTCCCTGATCAGTTCACCTATATACATGTACCGAGGATGATCAGACTATCATCAATATGTAGAACAGTGTGTCCTGATCAGTTCACATATCTACATGTACCGAGGATGATCGGACTATCATCATCTGTAGACCAGTGTAGTCCCTGATCAGTTACACATATCTACATGTACCGAGAATGATCAGACTATATCCATATGTAGACCAGTGTAGTCCCTGATCAGTTCACTATATCTTACTGTACCGAGGATGATCAGATATCATCCATATGTAGCCAGTGTAGTCCCTGATCAGTTCACACTATCTACATGTACCGAGAAAGAATCAGACGCATAATCAATCTGTAGGAACCAGGTAGTCCCTGTTCGTTCACATCTACCTGTCCGAGGTGATCAGACTTCATCAATGTGTTAGACCTGTAGTCCCTGATCAGTTCATTTATCTACATTGTACGAGGATGATCAGACTATCTTCAATATGTAGACCAGTTGTGTCCCTGATCAGTCACATTTATACATGTACCGAGGATGATCAGACTATCATCCATCTGTGACCAGTGTCCTCCCGATCAGTCACATTCTACTGTACCGAGGATGGATCAGATATCATAAAATATGTTAGAACAGTGTTAGTCCCTGATCAGTTAACATATACATGTACGAGGATGATCTGACTATTTCATCCCATCTGTAGACCTGTGTAGTCCCTGATCAGTTACACATCTGCATGTACTTAGGATGATCAGACTATCATCATCTGGTAGACCAGTGTAGTCCCTGATCAGTTAAAATATCTATGTAACCGGAGGGATTATCAGACGATCATCCCCATCTGTGAACAGTTGTTTAGTCCGGATCAGTTTCCACATAGACATTTTTGTCCGTGGATGATCCCTGACTATCCATCCATCTGTAGACCAGTGTGTCCCTGATCATTTTCCACATTCTGCAGTACCGAGGATGATCAGACTATCATCATCTGTAGACCCGTGTAGTCCCTGATAGTTCACTATCTGCATTGTACGAGGATGATCAGGACTATCATCAATCAGTAGACCAGTTTAGTCCCTGGATCAAGTTCAATATCTAAAAGTACGAGGTGATCAGAATCAATCCAGATGTAGACCAGTGTAGTCCCTTGATCTGTTTAACAATATACATGTTCCGAGGATAATCAGATGTCATTCAATTATGTAGACCGTGTAGTCCCTTGATCAGTTTTCACACTATCTACATTGTACGAGGATGATAGACTATCATAAATGTAGAACAGTGCAGTCCCTGATCAGTTCACATATCTACATGTACCTTTAGGATGATGAGACTATCATCAATCTGTAGACCAGTGTAGTCCTGATCAGTTCACATATCTACAAGTACCGAGGATGATCAGGACTATCATCAATATGTAGACCAGTGTAGTTCCCGTGATCAGTTCCACATATTACATGTACCGGGATGATCAGATCAACATGTGTAGACCGTGTAGTCCCTGATCAGTTATATTTATACATGTACCGAGGATGATCAGACTATCATCAATATGTAGACCCAGTGTAGTCCCCTGATCAGTTCACATACATTACAGTACCCGAGGATGATCAGACTATTTTTTTCAATTCCCATTTTTTTATGTAGACCAGTGTAGTCCCTGATCAGTTCACACATACATGTACCGAGGATGATCAGACTATCATAAATATGTAGAACAGTGTAGTCCCTGATCAGTTCACATATTTCTACATGTCCGAGGTGATCAGACTAGAATCCATCCTGTAGAACAGTGTAGTTTCCCTGATCAGTTTCACAACATAATACATGTACTAGGATATCAGACTATATCCACTGTGACCAGTGTAGTCCCTGATCAGTTCACATATCTACATGTACCGAGGATGATCAGACTTTCATCCATCTGTAGACCAGAGTAGTCCCTGATCGTTTCACACATCTGCATGTACGAGGGATGTTCAGACTTCAATTCATCCCCTCTATACCAGTTGTGTCCTGATCCAGTTTCAAATATCTACATGTACCGGAGGATGATCAGACTATCATCCATATGTAGACCAGAGTAGTCCCTGATCAGTTCACACATCTGCATGTACCGAGGATGATCAGACTATCATCAATCTGTAGACCAGTGTAGTCCCTGATCAGTTCACACATCTGCATGTACCTAGGATGATCAGACTATCATCAATCTGTAGACCAGTGTAGTCCCTGATCAGTTCAAATATCTACATGAACCGAGGATGATCAGACTATCATCCATCTGTAGACCAGTGTAGTCCCTGATCAGTTCACATATCTACATGTACCGAGGATGATCAGCTATCATCCATCTTGTAGACCAGTGTAGTCCTGATCAAGTTCACACATCTGCATGTACCGAGGATGATCAGATACTATCATCATCTGTAGACCAGTGTAGTCCCTGATCAGTTCACATATCTACATGTACCGAGGATGATCAGACTATTCTATCAATCTGTAGACCAGTGTAGTCCCTGATCAGTTTTCACATATTATTGTCGAGGAGGATCAGACTTTCATTCATCTGTAGGACCAGTGTGGTCTGATCAGTTCACATTTCTACATGTACCGATGATCAGACTATCATCCCTCTGTAGACCAGGAGTAGTCTGATCGTTCAACAATGCATGTACCGAGGATGATCGACTATCAATTCTTGTTTTTCCAGTGTAGTCCCTTGATCAGTTCACATATCTACATGTACCGAGGATGATCAGACTATCATCAATCTGTTAGACCAGTGTTAGTCGCTGAATCAGTTCAACATATCAACAAGTTACCGAGGTGATCAGACTAGATCCATCTAGACCAGTTGTAGTCCCTTGACAGTTCCCACACAATTACGAAGGGATGACAGACTATCATCAATCAGTAGCCAGTGTAGTCCCTGATCAGTTCACATATTATTACATGTACCGAGGATGTTCAGACTTTCTTCAATCCAGTGACCAGTGTTGTCCCTGATCAGTTCAATTTCTACAAGAAGAGAGGATGATCAGACTATGATCCTTCTGTAGACCAGTGTAGTCCCTGATCAGTTCACACATTACATGTACCGAGGATGATCAGATTCATTCAATCAGTAGTCCAGTGTAGTCCCTGATCTGTTCACATATATAAAAAATGTACCGAGGTGATCAGAATATCATCTATCAGTAGACCAGTGTAGTCTGATCAGTTCACATATATCTACATGTACCGAGGATGATCGACTATCATCCATATGTAGACCAGTGTAGTCTGATAGTTCACCACATCTACATGTACGAGGATGATCAGACTATCATCAATCAGTTGGACCAGTGTAGTCCCTGGATCAGTTCAATATATACATGTCCGAGGGATAATCAGACTTTCATCAATCAGTGTCCGTGTAGTCTGATCAGTTCACATATCTACAAGTTACCGAGGATGATCCAGACCTATTCAATCATATGTAGACAGTGTGAGTCCCTGATCGTTCACATATCTACAGTACGAGATGATCAGACTATCATCAATTCAGTAGACAGTGAGTCCCCTGATCAGTTCCAATCACCATCTACAGTACTAGGATGATCAGACTATTCATCAATCTTGATAGAACAGTGGCAGTGTAGTCCCCTGATCAGTTCACACACTACACCTGCATACCTAGGGATGAATCAGGAGACTATCATCATCTGTAGACCTGATGTAGTCCCTGAGTCAGTTCACATATTCTACTTGTACCGAGGATGGATAAGATCAGACTATCAGTCAATATCCTTATGTACCAATGTAAAGTCCCTGATCAGTTCACATATATACATGTACCGAGGATGATCAGACTATCATCATATGTAGACAGTGTAGTGACCTGATCAGTTTCACTACATACTATGTACCGAGGATGATCAGACTATCATAAATATGTAGAACGTTGTAGTCCCTGATTCTGTTTCACATATCACATGTACCGAGGATGATCAGACTATCATTAAATATGTAGGAACAGTGTTGTCCCTTGATCAGTTCACATATCTACAATGTACCGAGGATGATCAGTCCACATATCATCAAATGTTTGTATGACAGTGTCATGTCCCTGATATCAGTTCACATATCACATGTACCGTGGATGATCAGATATATCCATCTGATAGAAAACAGTTGTTAGTTCCCTGATCAGTTCAACATTATCTACATGTCCTAGGGATGATCAGTATTCAACAAATATGTAGAACAGTGTGTCCTGATCAGTTCACATATCTACATGTACCGAGGATGATCAGACTATCATAAATATGTAGAACCAGTGTAGTCCTGATCTTTCACACATCTACATTGTACCGGAGGATGATCGGACTATCATAATGTGTAGACCAGTGTAGATCCCTGATCAGCAACATCTACATGTACCTTTGGGATGATAGACTTTCATCAATGTGTAGACCAGTGTAGTCCCTGATCAGTTCACAATCTACAAAGTCCGAGGATGATCAGGTCTACATAATCTGTAGACCAGTGCGTCCCTGATCAGTTCACTAATCTACAGTACCTAGGGATGATTGGGACTTCATCAATCTGTGGACCAGTTGTAGTTCCCTGATCAGTTCACATATCTACAAGTACGGGATGATCAGATATCATCAATCTTTGTAGACCAGGTGTAGTCCCTGATCAGTTAAAATATCTACTAGTACCGAGGATGATCAGACTTTATCTATCTGTGAACCAGTGCAGTCTGATCAGTTCACATATCACATGTACCTAGGATGATCAGACTATCATCAATCTGTGACCAGGTGTAGTCCCCTGATCAGTTCACATATCTACATTGTTCCCCCTAGGATGATCAGACTGCATCATCTGGTAGTACCAGTGTTTGTCCCTGGATCGGTCACAACTAGGCATGTACCTAGGATTGATGAGACTTATCATCAATTGTAGGACCAGTTTGTAGTTCTGTTCAGTCAAATATAATACATGTTACCCTAGGATGATCAGACTATAATCAATTCTGTAGATCAGTGGAGTCCCCTGATCAGTTCACATATACATGTACCTAGGGATGATCAGACTTCATCAATCTGTAGACCAGTGTGTATCGGATCAGTTCACATATATTACTTGTACTAGGATGAGCAGAATATCATCAATCTGTAGACCAGTGCAGTCCCTGATCAGGTTTCACATATCTACATGTAAGGATGATCATGGGGGACATCATCAATCTGTAGACCAGTGTAGTCCCTTGATCAGTTTCAACCATCTGCATGTACGAGGTTGATCCAGGACTATAATTAATTAATGTAGACCAGTTGTGTCCCATGATCAGTTTCACACATCATGTACCGAGGATGATCAGACTATCATCAATTGGTAGACAGGTGTAGTCCATGATCAGTTCACATATATATACAGTTAACGGAGGATGATCAGGACTCCATCAATATGTAGACCAGTGTAGTCCCTGATCGTTCACATAAGACATGTACGAGGAGATACAGGACTATCATTCAATCAGTAGGACCAGTTAGTCCTGATCAGTTCAATTTATCTACATGTACGAGGATGATCAGACTCATCCTTATGTAGACCAGTGTAGTCATGTCAGTTCACATATCTCAAATTGTTCGAGGGATGATCAGACTATCATCCATCTGTAGACCGTGTTAAGTACTGATCAGTTTCACCACATCTACATTGTACCGAGGATGATCAGGACTATATCCATCTGTAAATTAGAAAACAGTGTAGTCCCTGATCAGTTCACATAATGTACATGTAACCTAGGAGATCCGAATATAAAACTATGTTAGAAACAGTGTAGTCCTGATCAGTTCACATATATGTACCGAGGATGATCAAACTATCATAAATATGTAGACCAGTGTAGTCCCTGATCAGTTCACACATCTACATGTACCGAGGATGATCAGACTATCATCAATGTGTAGACCATTGTAGTCCCTGATCAGTTCACATATCTATGTACCGAGGATGATCAGATATCATAAAATTAAGTAGAACATTGTAGTCCCTGATCAGTTCACATCTACATGTACGAGGATGATCAGACTATCATCAATCTGTAGACCAGTGTAGTCCCTGATCAGTTCACATATCTACAAGTACCGAGGACGATCAGACTATGATCCATATGTAGACCAGTGTATTGCTTGATCAGTTCACACATCTGCCTGTACCGAGGATGATCAGACTATCATAAATATGTAGAACAGTGTAGTCCCTGATCAGTTCACACATCTACATGTACCGAGGATGATCAGACTATCATAAATATGTAGACCAGTGTAGTCCCTGATCAGTTCACACATATCTACATGTACCGAGAATGATCAGACTATCATCCATATGTAGACCAGTGTAGTCCCTGATCAGTTCACTCATATCTACATGTACCGATGATCAGATATCATCATATGTAGACCAGTGTAGTCCCTGATCAGTTCACATATCTACATGTAGGATGACAGACTGTCATCATCTGTAGACCAGTGTAGTCCCCCTGATCAGTTCACTATCTACATGTACCGGAGGATGATCAGACTATCATCCATCTGTAGACCAGTGTAGTCCTGATATTCAGTTCACATATCACCATGTACCGAGGATGATCAGACTATCATCAATGTGTAGAACCAGTGTAGTCCCTGATCAGTTCATATATTCTACGAGGAGATCGATATCATAATATGTGACCAGTGTAGTCCCCTATCAGTCACATATATACATGTACCGAGAAGATAGATATCATCCATCTGTAGACCTGTGTAGTCCCTGTCAGTTACATCTACAGTATCCGAGGATGATCAGCTATGATCCATCTGTAGACCATAGTCCCTGATCAGTTACATCTACATGTACGAGGATGATCAGAATCATATCTGTAGACAGTGTAGTCCCTGATCAGTTCACATATACAGTACCGAGGAAATGATCAGACTATCATCCATCTGTAGACCTGTGTAGTCCCGATCATTCACATATCTACTTCCGAGGTGACACTAGATCCCATCTGACCAGTGGTCCCTGATCATTCACCATCTACATCGAGGATGATCAGACTACTAAATATGTAGAGTGTGTCCTGATCAGTTCACTATACATGACCGAGAATGTCGACTATCACATCTGTGACCTGTTTCCCTGCAGTTCAGATATCTACATGTACCGAGGATGATCAGACTATCATCCATCTGTAGACCAGGGTAGTCCCTGATCAGTTCACATATCTACATGTACCGAGGATGATCAGACTATGATCCATCTGTAGACCAGTGTAGTCCCTGATCAGTTCACATATCTACAAGTACCGAGGATGATCAGACTATCATCCATCTGTAGACCAGTGTAGTCCTTGATCAGTTCACACATATCTACAAGTACCGAGGATGATCAGACTATCATCCATCTGTAGACCAGTGTAGTCCTTGATCAGTTCACACATATCTACATGTATGTAGGATGATCAGACTATCATCAATGTGTAGAACAGTGTAGTCCCTGATCAGTTCACACATCTGCATGTACCGAGGATGATCAGACTATCATCAATCAGTAGACCAGTGTAGTCCTTGATCAGTTCACATATCTACAAGTACCGAGGATGATCAGACTATCATCCATATGTAGACCAGTGTAGTCCCTGATCAGTTCACACATATATACATGTACCGAGAATGATCAGACTATCATCCATATGTAGACCAGTGTAGTCCTTGATCAGTTCACACATATCTACATGTACCGAGGATGATCAGACTATCATCATTATGTAGACCAGTGTAGTCCCTGATCAGTTCACTCATATCTACATGTACCGAGGATGATCAGACTATCATCAATCTGTAGACCAGTGTAGTCCCTGATCAGTTCACATATCTACATGTACCGAGGATGATCAGACTATCATCAATTTGTAGACCAGTGTAGTCCCTGATCAGTTCACATATATCTACATGTAACGAGGATGATCAGACTATCATCAATATGTAGACCAGTGTAGTGTAGTCCCTGATCAGTTCACATATATACATGTACCGAGGATGATCAGACTATCATCCATCTGTAGACCAGTGTAGTCCCTGATCAGTTCACATATCTACATGTACCGAGGATGATCAGACTATCATCCATCTTTAGACCAGTGTAGTCCCTGATTAGTTCACATATCTACATGTTAGGATGATCAGACTGTCATCCATCTGTAGACCAGTGTAGTCCCTGATCAGTTCACATATCTACATGTACCGAGGATGATCAGACTATCATCCATCTGTAGACCAGTGTAGTCCCTGATCAGTTCACATATCTACATGTACCGAGGATGATCAGACTATCATCAATGTGTAGACCAGTGTAGTCCCTGATCAGTTCATATATCTACATGTACCGAGGATGATCAGACTATCATAAATATGTAGAACAGTGTAGTCCCTGATCAGTTCACATATATACAAGTACCGAGGATGATCAGACTATCATCCATCTGTAGACCAGTGTAGTCCTTGATCAGTTCACACATATCTACAAGTACCGAGGATGATCAGACTATCATCCATCTGTAGACCAGTGTAGTCCTTGATCAGTTCACACATATCTACATGTACCTAGGATGATCAGACTATCATCAATGTGTAGAACAGTGTAGTCCCTGATCAGTTCACACATCTGCATGTACCGAGGATGATCAGACTATCATCAATCAGTAGACCAGTGTAGTCCTTGATCAGTTCACATATCTACATGTACCGAGGATGATCAGACTATCATCAATCAGTAGACCAGTGTAGTCCTTGATCAGTTCACATATCTACAAGTACCGAGGATGATCCGACTATCATCCATATGTAGACCAGTGTAGTCCCTGATCAGTTCACACATATCTACATGTACCGAGAATGATCAGACTATCATCCATATGTAGACCAGTGTAGTCCTTGATCAGTTCACACATATCTACATGTACCGAGGATGATCAGACTATCATCATTATGTAGACCAGTGTAGTCCCTGATCAGTTCACTCATATCTACATGTACCGAGGATGATCAGACTATCATCAATGTGTAGACCAGTGTAGTCCCTGATCAGTTCACATATCTACATGTACCGAGGATGATCAGACTATCATCAATTTGTAGACCAGTGTAGTCCCTGATCAGTTCACATATATCTACATGTAACGAGGATGATCAGACTATCATCAATATGTAGACCAGTGTAGTCCCTGATCAGTTCACATATATACATGTACCGAGGATGATCAGACTATCATCCATCTGTAGACCAGTGTAGTCCCTGATCAGTTCACATATCTACATGTACCGAGGATGATCAGACTATCATCCATCTGTAGACCAGTGTAGTCCCTGATCAGTTCACATATCTACATGTACCGAGGATGATCAGACTATCATCAATATGTAGAACAGTGTAGTCCCTGATCAGTTCACATATCTACATGTACCGAGGATGATCAGACTATCATCAATCTGTAGACCAGTGTAGTCCCTGATCAGTTCACACATATCTACATGTACCGAGAATGATCAGACTATCATCCATATGTAGACCAGTGTAGTCCCTGATCAGTTCACTCATATCTACATGTACCGAGGATGATCAGACTATCATCCATATGTAGACCCGTGTAGTCCCTGATCAGTTCACATATCTACATGTTAGGATGATCAGACTGTCATCCATCTGTAGACCAGTGTAGTCCCTGATCAGTTCACATATCTACATGTACCGAGGATGATCAGACTATCATCCATCTGTAGACCAGTGTAGTCCCTGATCAGTTCACATATCTACATGTACCGAGGATGATCAGACTATCATCAATATGTGGAACAGTGTAGTCCCTGATCAGTTCACATATCTACATGTACCGAGGATGATCAGACTATCATCAGTCTGTAGACCAGTGTAGTCCCTGATCAGTTCACATATATCTACATGTACCGAGGATGATCAGACTATCATCAATCTGTAGACCAGTGTAGTCCCTGATCAGTTCACATATATCTACATGTACCGAGGATTATCAGACTGTCATCAATCTGTAGACCAGTGTAGTCCCTGATCAGTTCACATATATCTACATGTACCGAGGATTATCAGACTGTCATCAATCTGTAGACCAGTGTAGTCCCTGATCAGTTCACATATATCTACATGTACCGAGGATTATCAGACTGTCATCAATCTGTAGACCAGTGTAGTCGCTGATCAGTTCACATATCTACATGTACCGAGGATGATCAGACTATCATCAATCTGTAGACCAGTGTAGTCGCTGATCAGTTCACATATATCTACATGTACCGAGGATGATCAGACTATCATCAATCTGTAGACCAGTGTAGTCCCTGATCAGTTCACATATCTACATGTACCGAGGATGATCAGACTATCATCAATTTGTAGACCAGTGTAGTCTCTGATCAGTTCACATATATCTACATGTACCGAGGTTGATCAGACTATCATCAATTTGTAGACCAGTGTAGTCCCTGATCAGTTCACATATATCTACATGTACCGAGGATGATCAGACTTTCATCAATATGTAGTGTATACAAACAATGTACCCGATATAGAATTGCATACAAAAATGTAGAAGAAATGGCTCAATTAAAAACGTGATATTTTTGTTACAAACAGTTTCGGCATAAAAACACCAAGAAGCACATCTTCAATTGATGACGTGTGTATAGTTTCACATCGATTGACTGAAATGTTTTTGGACGATTAGTATTCTTTTTTTTATTAATTCGTTCCCAGGAAATAACAATTCGTTTCCTCAATTTAACAATTCGTTCCCCCGAAATAACAAAGGGTGTGTGAAATATCAAGCAGCTCCATGCCAGATAACAGAAAATTACCCGAGCGTTAAGGTTTCGCGACGGACGGACGGGACGGCACGTACGGACACCGGTAACAATATGTGCCCCTCTCACACTTCGGTGGCGGCGGCATAAAATTATTATTATTATTATTACTATACATAGTCATATAAATGTCGATGAATATAAGTGTTGAGACTTACTTATCCCAATTTCAAGTAGATATTCCAATCTTGGCCAGTATATAATGCTGCCAATTCAAAACGTGTGAACATGTTACTCCTATCCAAATGACAAACGACATGTAGCGCGAGCTATTATGTTAATACTTTGTTACAAATCAATACTACTATAACACAGAGGGGCGGGGCTTTTGTCGCATTGCTGTCCTTGGCTGTGCTATCATTGGCAGAAAACAGGTGTCACAGTGCACGGTGTTCGAACGAAGTCCCACCCCGTATAAGCCGAATTAAATCGAATCCGCATGTACCTCTGCCGCTGCGAATGGTCGATTCGGCGTGTCCTTGGGCAAGACAGCTTCGTGCTAGCTAAGCCTATAGTCTGTTTCACGAAAGCTGCCCAAATTTTACGGCCATATAAACAATTCAAAAACAATATTTTTTTCGATAATATTAAATTAAATGAAAATTTAAGAATGAGCCTTCTTTTTATTTCGTGAAATTCGGTCAAATATTGATTTTATTACGAAAAATTGATTTGTCTATGGGAATTTAACATCGGGGAAAAAGAGGTAGAGAAGTGTGGGAGGAGTCAAAAAACGATGTCTATGGGGATTTAACATGGGGAAATTGTTTTTTCGCAATAAAATCAATATTTGACCAAACTACACGAAATAAAAAGAAGGCTCATTCTCAATTTTTCCTTTAATTTAATATTATCGAAAGAAATATGGTTTTTGAATTGTTTATATAGCCGTAAAATTTGGGCAGCTTTCGTGAAACAGACTAGTCCTATCGTACTGGGGACTTAAATAGTCGGTCCCGACATGCAAGGTCATCGAGCCAGTGCCGTCGTTAAATCAAAGCATTTACATTTATTTTACCCTCGATGACCTTGCATATCGGGACCGACTATTTAAGTCCCTATCCGATAGGACTAGGATAGCACGAAGTTGCCAAAGGACACGCCGAATCGACCATTCACAGCGGCAGAGGAGGGAATCGAACCCAAAGAGAGAATAGTAGGTTAGTGCCGTGAATGGGAAAAAATATCCGGCAAGGCTGAAGAATTTCTTTATTTCTCATCAGAAGTATATGTTGTGAGCACTCATTTGAACCGTCTCGCCGAGACGGTTCAAATGAGTGGTCACAACATATACTTTGGTTCAGAAATAAGGGGTAGGGCGGGCATACAGCGGTCGAGGTGGGAACGAACCCGGGGTCTCCCGATCCGCAGTCCGACGCTCTACCTACTGAGCTAATCCGGCCACCCGGAAATGTGTCAAAAATGTGATAAGATATATATCGTTATTCAGGATATACTCCAGTAAACTGGGCTGAAAATTTGGAAAAGGTCGGCAAAAAATAGTAAAGAAACTAGAAATGTGGCCTGTCGGCACACGAATGCCCCCGCTGGCAGCCAAAGAAAACGAGGCATATTTGATTACAAGCCATTTACCCGAGTACGGACGGACACCGGTAACACTATATGCCCCACTCAAAATATTTAAGCGATTGGCAAAAGTATTGAGAAGTTATTGTAGGATTGAGAAACGTGCACGTAGATTTGTCCCAAAGTGCTAAGTAAACATTTAAAGTATAAAAGGTGAAGGTCAAAGGTCAAGGTCGAAATACTGGTGGTGGAGTGTGTAGGGCATGTTCATATGTATCATGTGTATAAATATTTAAGCGATTGGCAAAAGTATTGAGAAGTTAGTGTAGGATTGAGAAACGTGCACGTAGATTTGTCCCAAAGTGCCAAGCAAACATTTAAAGTGGAAAAGGTCAAGGCCAAAGGTCAAGGTCGAAGTACTAGGGGGTGGAGTGTGTAAGGGATGTTCATATGTATCAAGTGTATAACTATTGACATAATATGTGAAGCCATGTAGAAGTTACTAAAGAATATAATATCGGGACGTACGGACGGACGGGACGGACGGGACGCACGTACGGGACGGACGTACGGACGGACGCTGGTAACACTATATGCCCCCGTACCTTTCGGTAGCGGGGGCATAATAAAACCTATGTAGATAAAATGTTTTGAGCCTTCTAAATAACATAGGCTGGTCTCCCAAACTTTCCGGGGTGAGCGTTTGCCAGAAAAGTGGAAATTCCAAGATGGCCGCCATCAGGGATACATTTTTGATAATATCACAAGAACTAAGCTAGTTATGAACACAATTTCAGAGCATTACACCCACATTACCGGTGTCTGGCTATCGGATGGTGATACACAGAAAATGATTTTATGACTACCATCATGGTTTTCAAAATGGCCGCCACCAATGACCTTTTTTTCTCTCAATAAATGGGTAAATATATTTATAAAATAGAGACAAAACACCAAGAGAGTCACATGAAAACAAGACAAACACGCAACACCGCGCAAACGACGGCGCGCGTACATCGTTAGTCGCAGAGCCTTCAATATGACACATATGTGCACTCCACGACTAGCGATGTACAACCCACAATTTATTTTCGAAAGGACAATGGTTACGCATGGAAATAATACAACACAAGCCTCACAGAACACGAACACCAACACAAATCCCATTCATTTCACATATTGTAGAGGACTGTCAAGTATATTTTAAATACACAATGTCGCGCATTTCTGATGATTGTACTTTGTCCGCCATTTTGAATCTCAAGCTGATAGTCACCAACTTCACATTTCTGACACTATCTCAATCACGGAATCAGTTATAAGTTTATGTTTTCTGGCTATGCCCGCGACTTGGATGTTACGATTTGATGGCGAGTTTTATTCCAGATTGTTTCAGTGTCATCTGCAATTTAAATTATACGGTAACAGTACAAACCGAAAACACACACAGGCACATACATTTCCCACCACTCGAGTTGAGTGTACACCTTATTCGGGTACTTTCCACTGCCAGCTTTGAACATGTAGAGATTATCATTTGGCCCGGCAAGTTGAATCATGAGGATGAGAAGGTCAACATCAGTTCCAACAACTACCACGGCGTTGTCACCTGACAGAGACACTGCTGTACTGACTATTAAAGTATCAGCATCAGCTTTCGCCTGTTTCACCACTATTCCCGCTTGTTCCAAGTGCCCTGTCAGAGCATGAATGAACCTAGCCTTGTTCTTACCATTTGAAAAAAAACCTGTCTTGTAGTATGGTGATTGGCATTTCGTCAGTGAATTGTATTTCGGTGGACTGGAATTTGGTGGCCCTTCGATTTTGTTCTGCACTTGTCAAGCTGGGAGCATCACTGTAGCCATCGAACACGACATGACAGTTTCTGGGAAAGTACTTCTGTACATATGCTACATATGTTCTGTACAAATCACTGTATGTCCCGTTGTGTGGCCAAACGACTCGCCGCAGCAGATATCCACCATCTAACACATATGTGCTGTCGGTCGGACAGGTTTCCTCACATTCCACCCCGGATGCTGTCTCTACTACCTTGTACAGGACGAGGAGCCAACTCATACTGAAGACACGAGGCAAAATCTTCATCTGACTTCACCAGACAAATACTTCTGTTGAACAGTTGCATGGTATTGATAGGCATGATCTCCTCGTGCAACTTAACTGAGCTGCTAACTGCGGTCAGAGAAAGAACTCTGTCTTTCCTGTGCAACTTGAATTTTCCAAACGTCATTCCCTTCATTTTCGTCGTCTTGGCATTTGTCCCTGCTTTTACGGCTGAATCGCATTTAATAGTATCGTCGCCTACTACGCCAGTACCAATGGACATTGGTATGTGGCAGTGGTGGGTGTAAGGTGAACCATTCTACTAGTTTGTCAACGTCCTGTTCATCACGTAACTGTCGAGATTTTCTGTGGTCGACATGCTGTTCTGACGACGTGATATCAGTGCCACAAAACTATTCGAAGCGGTGACCAAGTTCCTAACAACCTGGCATACCGAGAACACATCGACTCAAAACACTCCGTCATGCCATGACCGCGAACGAGACCCCCAGATGCGTTCATGGCTTTCATCAACACCTGCTCGATTGTCATATCAATCCACACGTAACCCGACGTGAACTGTCTAAACTCGTCTGCTGTCATCTTGTTTTCCAGTTCAGAAATCTCCTGCAGATACAGGTGTGCATATTTTGCATATGCAAAGTGTCCGGCTGCATGCAAATGTGGCATCATCGCACGTACAGTTTCGAGGTGTAATGTACAATCCCACAGCGCTCGGCAGATACAAAGCAAAGCGGTGCAATAGTTACCTGATCATAGTATTGCATCCACAGCTTAGCTGTGCGACTGATGTCTATGGCATGTATCTTGCTAGCTTCCATTTTGCAAGGAGTGTGCACTTTGTAATGTCTTTCTTTCCGGAGTTTATGTTGCATTCATGGCCGCCTTGTTCTTGTTGAGTCCCAGTTCCTGTAAGATAATGACCGCTAGAGCGAGCTGAGTAAGAAAGTGAGCACGTAATGCTCGAGCAAACGCATGCCCATTCATCATTTTTTCTATGGAATATGTCGCATAAATGGCAGACCATACATCCTGTAGACCACTGCCACCCATGAACGACATCAGTAAATGGAACCCACCTAGTCGTATCACGATCGATGACAAGTCACTGTCACTGCTTGCAGCAGTCACCATGTCCACAGCGTTGGCGTAAAGAGGCTGATCGAATGTGACAAGACACGTTTTCTGACCGTGTCGTCTACACTCCCAAGCAGCAAACACTAGAACCGTGTAGATGGCATCTAAACTGGTTGGTTGCAAATTCAAGAATGGCAGGATAACAACCTTGGAAGTCTGGTACACCTTGCTTTCGTTTGTTACCAACTCCATATACCCACTCCAGCTTGGGTTCTTTGGCGCCTTTAGCCAAGTACCACACATACACAGCGTGTCTAGCAAAGAGTATAAGGACTTTTCTGAGGACACACGTCTGAAGTCTCCAATATCCTTCACTGATATACATCGATGCCTTATGTGTTTCTAGCTGTGTATGTTTGCAAATTCACTTTGTTCACCTGCGCTAGGGTAGCAGCCGTCGGTTGTACCTTTATACGTTCAGTAACGTCAGTGTTGGTGATTTCGCTCTCAGGTGTGACACACATGATACCTCCCATGATGTGGAAGGTACCATAACCTTCCAGAGTTCTCACATTGAAATCCGCATTGTTGAATACGAACTGACTGAATGAGTTTGCTTCTACAGAAGGCCTGTTTTGTAGCATCGCAGATGTTTCATAGCGCCGTGCTACGTTGTAGGAGGAACGCACACCCATACCGTACAATATGTCTGTAAGATGCCTGGATTCCACGTGCCTGTGCACATAGACTGATAGTCCGACCTGAATCATAGTAAACGACCGCGGACGAGTGGCAGTGATTATGTCATGGTTGATAATTGTGTCACATTGTCCATGAATGTAGTCCGTGTTTCTGGGACAACATAATTTGTATCGTCGTACGCACTGTCCGTTTAGTATGCCATCGACCTAATGTCTTCCCTGACGATTGCCGCAGCTGTTTTGACAATTCGTGAACGCTCTTGCTTTTGATCCTGTGATTTCTGTATGCACCAAGCGCTACTCACAATCTTGTATTTCGGAAACATATTACCGACTTCTTGCCCGGCAAGCTGGTGATACTGATGTCATCACCAAAGTGATCGAGAAGCTTTCTCTTCATTGACCGTTCGGAGCATACACTGACAGAATCTGGGAGATATTCATCAACTCTTCCAACGAGTACTGACATTCATCGTTGTCCCTTAAAAAGTAATACAGACGGTCAAATGCTGCTGTTAAATCATCTGTGGGCCGCCCTTTCTTACGATTAGATGGCATTTTGAAGAATTTGCAATAGCATGGGGTGTGATATCTGGCTTCCGCAGCCACCAAGTCGCTTATCACTGCTTCAACACGGGCACTGACTGTACGTCCCAACTCATCATTACGTGCTGCTGCCGCCTGTTGAATTGTTGAATTGATTCTTTGTTTGGTATTTTACTCATTTTACTACATGCTTTTTCTGATCAGATATCTGATCGCATTCATCGCCATAAAACAAACAATTGTGCAGAAGCAATGTTCGATTCACGTGTATAATTTCTTCGACATTATTTGTGAACGCAGATAGACGAAATGTCTACTAACTTTTCAGCGATCTCACCATAACGCCTCATACTGCAGTTTCGTATGGTATATCGGCCCCTTAATACTACTACTGTGTCTCCTTCCGACAATGCCTGCTAGCATAGGAGACACATGTCCTGCGTATCCATAATACTGATATGACAGTCGTATGTCTACACACAACAATCACTATATGAAGAGTATTATATCTGTATATGCAATATATAATTATCGATTTGGTACGAAAGGTACGAACACGTGCTACATTCGCGACAGTCCCGATTAAACTGCGACGAAAGCTGCTTGTGACGCGTATGTAACCATTGATTATGCATCCGATTGGCTAGCATCGTTTTAACAACGCTACCGTCAACTACTTGAGGCGTTTTCTAACAAAACCTGGCTTATTGCATTTTAATTACATGTTCGTATCTGGAGCAATTTGGTACTATAACCACAAGCGCAACGTTGTTACAATGAGAAGTATGGTGTTACTGTAAATGAGACCGATATATAATAGTGGGCGTCGTGGTGTAAGATATAAGTGTTGAGAGCACATATTTTGAAATCCATGATGATGAATTTTTATCCATTAATGGTTATTACCATCTTATAGGTAGACATCGGAAACATATGTGTAGCAACTGAAATTATGTTCATAACTGGCTTAGTTCCCGAGATATTGCCAAAATATATTCAGATTGGCGGCCATCTTGGATTTTACGATTTTACGACGAACGCTCACCTCGGACAGTTTGGGAGAAAAGCCTATGTTATTTAGGAGGCTCAAAACATGTTTCATTTCTTTACTATTTTTGCCGACCACAAATGATTTGTTTACTGGAGTAATAGTGTCAACTCATGCAGCTGCCAAATACCCATGAATGACCGGTCCTTTGTGCTCGACATGACCTCATTAATTTCTTTACAAGTTGCGTATTCCTTTCTTATCTAACATTTTCCCGGGAATGTACGCTTCTAGATAGTGAGTGTAGTTCAAAGACGGTTTTACTTTGTGTTTTGTAGATGATGACATAGGTGGCGGAACCGGGAAATTATTGGGGGGGGGGGTCGGGGTCGGGGTCGTGGGTCAGGGTCGGGGGTCGGGGTTGGGGTCGCGGTCGGGGTCGGGGTGGGGGTCGGGGGCCAATATTGAGGGCACGATTTTAGTAGTGGGGGTTCGGGGTAGTTGGTAGTGGGTTCGGGATCCCCGGAAATTTTTTAAATCTAAGAGTCGTGAAACGCCATTGCCTGCATTTTCAGTGCCCAGTCTTGAGTGCCCAAAGGGCCTGATGTTACTAGGGGGGTCCGGGGCCATGTTCACATGGAAATTTTTGAAATCTAAGAGGCGTGAAACGACATTCCTGCATTCTCAGCAAGTTTGAGGATGAGAAAATGTGCTTTATTACAGAATTATTTAGGGGGGCAGCAAATATTTTTTGGTGGGGGGCGGTGGGGGCGGACAGGGCCCCCACACTTCCGCCGCCCCTGGATGACGATCCATTTCCTTGCATTAATACGTTTATCGACATGGTATACGTGCTCGTTTCTGCGAGTTCTTTAATGATGCGAACCGTCATTTCTTCAACGTTTTCAGTATGTTCAAATGCAAAGACGCTGCCACATGATTGGAGGTGATTCCCATCTGCACAAAGGCATAGCTCTGCATCAGTCGTCTTGACATCATCAGGTATGTATCCTAGTGCTACAAAATCAGCTTCCAACTCTTCTTCATTTGAAAGAAAGATGTGTGTCCTGTGGGCTTAATTCATATTTATCCCGCCAACACAGTGCGTATATGCCGTGAAACATTTTTGATATCCTGTCAATACGACCTAATCACTGCGTATGAATATGTGCGATGGCTGGCATTATTTTTATTGCATTTTAAAGCTATTTATAGGTGTTGATGGGATAAATAGAATAGTGGGTTAGTGCCGTGAATGGGAAAAATATCTGGCGCGGCTCTGAAACGGGATGTGCTCGGCAGAGCCTCGCCCATCCCGTTTCCTAAGCCTTGCCATATATTTTTTTCCAATTCACGGCACTAACCCACTATTCTCTATGTATCCAATTGAATTGTTTGACACTTTGTCTTCTGTTCTGCGTATGTTTTACAGAGATTCAGTTGACGGAGGTGTTTTTTATGGAAACATCCTGGTACCAATGCTTTAATAGTTTTATCTCCTAACTCCTACATGTCCTAATTATGAGATAATAAGGGGCGATAATGAGTCATAACTGTCTCCTAATTAGGACTTAGAATCTCATAATTAGGAGTTATTATCTCCTAATTAGGACTTACTATCTCCTAATTAGGAGTTAGGAGACACAAATATTATAGCATTGGCACCAGGACGCTTCCATAGTTTTTCAAACGTCCTCGTCCTGGCTATATCATTTCTCGGTGAAGCTCTTGATTTACTAGTCACATAGGGTATCTATGTATTGGAATCGCCTCGGACAGTTAGCCACGCCCCAGACCCCCCTCGATGGGATGGTCCGTAGTGATATCTTAAAGAGTAACTATAGCAACAAAATGCATTGTGTTACTCAACGTTTAACTGTCATACGCAACCGCTAATTGAAAATAAGATTATGAAAAACTACTTGCACTGCACAATATCAACAACGGATGTTCTGCGTACAAAAATACATCGGATTATTTTGTTGCGCGTGATTTGCCCCAATTTGCATCACAAATCGTGCGGTCATCGCTAAATTTAGTAACCGGCTATATTTTTCGGCAGAGTTAACTCCCCTCCGAATACTCTCCACCGGATAAACAAGTCTTGTTCTGACTTAGGGGAGATAACTCTTGTTTACTAATGGATTTGTTATACTGGAACATTTATTTTTGAAAACAACTTTATAATAAACGGATAAAGAAGGAAAGATACTATATAATCTTAATACATGTACTGTAGTATGTACATTAGTACACGTCTAAAAGCTGTAGCAATATAATTGTTAACACATTTAAATGTTTTTGTGTTTATATTAATACTCTTTTTTAGGCACCATCTCGTTATTACATTCATACAAATGACTCCATTTTCTTGTCCAATCTGAAAACGCCATTAGCAACATAATTCGAACCAATTGGTTTCCAATGTGAAGGAAATGTTTGTACTTTCAGTGTTGAATATGCAAGGGAGTCCCCTCTCACGCCACACATTTTGCTGTTGAACATACATGTAACATTAGTTCAAGTCATATTATGTTCTCATGCTTCAGATTTTAAACAATTATAATACCAATATAAGGGACTGGACATTATTTATCACCAAGGGGGTTTGGGTGGGAATGGGGCTGGATAAATTTTGTTTACTCACCTTAGACAAGTATAAGCCCCCACCCCTTCCCACAGCTTTTCATTAAATTGTCAAGGCCTCCCCCAATTGAACAATTAATAATGTTCAAGCCCAAAACGTGACGGTTCAAATGAGTGGTAACAACATAAGTATTCTATCATATTTGTTTAATAAACATATATTGCATCTACTGATTGCACTGCCTGGGTTAATTATGCCCCTATGCGATAGCCAGTAGGACATATTGCGTTGCTCTTGAGGTTCCGTATGTCCGTCCGTCTGTACATTTACATGAAAAAGATTGTAAGAGTTTCTCCAGTTAGAGTCCAGTATTCCAGAGGGGCATATCCATGTTTTACAAACAAAATGTCTAGTGTTAATGTTGGTACAAAAGGTAATATATTAAAGGTAGTAATACTTATATTTTCCTAAAATGTTGGGCAAGTAGCTTTTTTGTCTGGGCAAGTAGATTATAATTGTATACTCAACAAAACTAGAAACGTCCCTGTTTTATAGCCGGTGTAGCTCTGTCTATGTATGTACCACATGTTCAAAGTACATGTATTTTAAACCGTGGCGATGTTCAGAATACGATCGTGTAGAGTTTAGCCGATACACACGGTTTACATAGCGGCCAGTGACCGGAACGTTGGTTTCCACTTTTTGCACGTGCACGCTATATTTGTCATCGATAAGGTGATTCAGTTCATGTCGTACCATTCATGCGATAGGGGCTATTCGGAAAATTAAAAAACTATTTTTCACTGTTTTCGATATGCCACGGCTTTCCGAAAACGAGCGAAATCAGGCAATTGGGATGCTTGCGGGTGGGATGGCCGCCAGGGCGGTCGCGCCTCGGTTTGGTTGCTGTCGGAAGACGATTGATCGTCTTGCAGCCCGGATACCAGCAGACTGGGGCTGTTCACGACCGGCAGCGACCTGGTAGGCCTCGTGCAACGACGGCTAGAGCCGATCGTTACATTACATTGACGCACTTACGTCAACGTCGATTGGCAGCCACAGTCACTGCTAGGCGATACGGTGTCTCAGGGCAGACCATTCGCAACCGGTTACGTCGTAACGCCCAACCAATCCGGGCACGCCGCCCGTACACTGGTCAGATAATAACCCAACGTCACCGTGCTGCCAGACTGTTATGGGCGCGACGTCATCTGAACTGGAGAAGGGCTGACTGGAACCGAGTTTTGTTCACCGATGAATCTCGGTTCACAGTTAGTCATGCTGACGGAAGATTACGGGTATACAGGCGTAAAAATGAAAGATTCACCGATTGTTGCATTGTTGAGAAGAACAGGTTTGGGGAGGGAGCGTAATGGTCTGGGGTGGGATCATGGGAAACCGGAAGACAGATTTGGTTGTTGTACAGGGCAACATCAATGCACAACGTTATGTTGCAGATGTGCTAAATGCACATGCCTTACCATTTATCCGTCAGCATGGTCCTGGTGTGACATTGATGCACGACAATGCCCGCCCTCACGTAGCCAGGGTCACCACTCAATACTTACAGCAAAACAACGTCGACGTCATGCCATGGCCCGCGGTCTCCCCGGATCTCAATCCCATTGAGCACATATGGGATGAGCTGGGCCGCAAAGCACGAGCTAACCATCAGATTGACAATGTTCGCGATCTTACACGGGCGTTACAACGGGAATGGAGGAATTTGCCCAACGCACTGGTATTGCGTTACGTCACGTCGATGCGGCGTAGGATCATTGCATGCATTCATGCAAATGGTGGCCACACTCGGTACTAACGAGATTTACTGAATTTGCCACATTACTTATTGAAATTCCATCTCTAAACATTAAGTAACACATTTCTGAGTTTTTGTGATTTTTGATTTTGACCCCTACCGCCCTTGGCCGGTTATCTCTCGAATATTTAACAAGATATCCAAATGCATTTTATTGGCTTTGATACAGAAATGAATGAACTTGTTTTTCCATTTTGATTTTTAAAAGTAACCCTTTTGGTTTTTGATGAATCTTTCCTTAAACATGGAGGGACGTTTCTAGTTTTGCTCAGTATACTTGCCCGGCCGGGCAAGTATGAAAAGTGAATAATGTTAAGCCCTGTCACCTGTGCGAAAATGAGTCACACGTTTGACAGGCTACAAACTACCTGACCTCCAGAAGTACCTGAGAAACAGAGGCGTGATCGTGACGGGCTACAACTATTTAATTCACAAAACAGAAGTAAACATGGCGATGTCAAAGTAATGCAGAACATTTAACAAAAATCCTGCTACAACATTGTTTTGTACCGACAAGGCATTTTCAGACGCGACACCGCTTCCGTGGCAGAATTCTTGTAGAACCCTATGTACAGTACTTTCAGTACTTTGATTTTACATTCCGGCGCAATGTCTAAAATGTGTTTAGCACATCAAACACATCATACAAATGGACAGTAAGTGACAAATATTCAACTAAATATGACTATTTGATTAGAACACAAAAAGAAACCTTTTCTGCCTTCTTTTTCTCTGCATTATCTCCCTTTACTTTACACTCTTCTAAACACTACGTTCTAATACATTTTGTAAGCAACATGTGTATTATAACACGACACCATTATGTTAAATTGCTATACGATGTACATGATGTATTGAAAAGTGTTAATAAAACATTTAACCATCAAGATAGTGATGGAAAAATGGTAAAACATAAGAATATATGTAGATATTGCAGCTAATGTGTATATTATATAAGTTATATGTTCTTTGTGACGTAACATCACCTCTGTATTCAGTCGTGTTATCTTTGGTTGATACATGTACATGTCTCGATTTTGCTGTTTGCATTCTATTGCCCCGTCTGACTTGTTGAGTGTTTGCATAGTAAGTACGATATAAACTTAATAAAGAAATACCTAGTAGGCGAACTGGCATCAACAACAAAAAAAGTAATGGTCGGAAAACGTGCAAACGCAATAATATTTCTATTTACTCCAGAGTTTAGATTTCTTGATGTAATACTTTATCTAGGACCTGGTGTAAGTTACGATAGTTGGATAAAAGCCTACGAATGCAAAGGACAGAAATCTTTCTTTCCTTACGAGTCGTTCGATTCTCCAGACAAACTGGATTACCCAGGACTACCGGATATAGAGAATTGGTATTCCAAACTATCTGGGAAAATGTTACTAGACGAAATAGAATTAAGTAAGTGTCGTAGAATTTTCGAAGAAGAAAATATGGAAACTTTCAGAAATTGGCTGAAATATTATAACGATTTAGATGTAGCACCGTTCCTAGAAGCGGTGGAAAAAATGTGTGAATTTTATAAACACAGAGGTGTGCATATTCTCAAAGATGCGGTAACATTACCTGGAGTAGCTATACAATATTTATTGAGAGGAACCATTAAAGAACAAAAATCTTCCAAGACGATTATACCGGAGGATGCTCTATATGCACCAAAAGAAGTAACATACGAAATGATGAAAGACGCTCTAGTTGGCGGTCCATCAATAGTATATACACGATATGCAGAAGCTGGTGTTTCAAATATTAGAGTGGGTTCCAAACCTTGCAAGGCTGTTTTGGGGTACGATGCAAACGCGTTATATTTATCTACGTTAAATAAAGAGATGACGTGTGGGAGAGAAACTATACACCATATAGATACCCCACATAACCCTAAATGTATTAATAAGTTGTGTAAAAGAGTTTTATCTGGAGACTGGTTTGGGTTTGCGGAGGTGGATATAGAAGTTCCACACAACTTAAAAGATAAGTTTTCTGAAATGTCCCCAATATTTATAAACAGAGAAGTAGAGGTTAATGAAGTTCCCGCACACATGTTAAACTATTTAAAAGATACTGGCCGAACAAGAGGAGATGGAAAAAAATTGGTGGGATCTATGACCGCCACTAAAGTATTGCTGTACGCGCCATTGTTGAAATGGTATTTAAAACACGGCCTAGAAATAACTGGAGTTCATCGTGTTATAGATTATATTAGTGGAAAACCATTCGAATGGTTCGCAAAAGAAGTTACAGCCGCAAGACGAACAGGCGATGTAGAACCAAATAAGAAACCAGTAGCGACATAATGAAATTATTAGGAAACTCGTGTTGTGGAAAAATGATAGAGGCAACGGAGAGACATTTAAATACGACATATATACAAAACGAAACCTGTGTTGACAAAGCATTAAGATCTACATTCTTTGACGATTTGGAAGAGATAGGAGATGCGTACGAAATATCTTCAAGAAAACCCAGGTGTGCGTTAAAGAGACCATTCCATTGTGGAATAGCGGTTTATCAACTAGCTAAATTGAGAATGTTGGAATTTTACTACGAATTTCTAGACAAATACGTGAAAAGAGAAGACTTTGAATTAATACAGATGGACACGGATAGTATGTATATAGGAGTTAGTGGAAAAACGATAGAGGAATTGATTAGACCCAACTTACTAGACGAGTTTGAAAAAGAAAAAAAGAAATGGTTGGCTTGGGATAAATGGAGTGAAAGAGAGCCAGGACTTTTCAAAATGGAATTTAGCGGAGATAGGGCGATAGCGTTATCTAGTAAGTGTTATTTCGTAGAAAAAATTAATTCTATTAATAAAAACTCTGCGAAAGGAATGTCCAAGAGAACTAACAATTTAAATTGGGATAGATATAAACGAGTACTAAGTGAAACTACAGAAGATGGAAAACACATTATAGATGTAGCACAAAATCGAGGATTTAAAATGAAAGACGGCGTTATGAAAACGTACTGTCAACAAAAATTAGGACTCTCGGCATACTACGATAAAAGGCGTGTGTTACCAGACGGAATACATACATAACCTCTCTAAAGATTTATTTAATTAATAATTTTGAAAAAATTAAGAAAATTAGTAATCTAAAGACGATCCGGGGGTAGCTGGGTGTCAGAAGGCACCATAAGAAGTTCTTCGCGAACAAACCCGCGAGATGGACCATCATCCAAATAGCAGAGCACGGGCTCATCGGGTTTGGTAATATATCGATCTAGATGATATACATTGAGAGACCACACGGGATCAGTCGCGCGGCGGCTGCCACCTTCGAGCTCTCCCGGTTGATAGAGGTACCGGACGTCAATATCTGATGGAAGCCGTTGCTCCTCTAAACCAACGGGTCGCCCGCGCGAGACGGCAGAGGGCTTGCTCGTCACCCTTTTAAACTTGATAGCATCTACAGGCTTCTTACCTATCAATCTGGTCACCTCTCCGTTCAGTGCGGAGACCACGGCGGGCAGTCTGGCCACCCACTCGGTCGATCGTGAATGAGGGTCTACAAGTTCTTTGGCGTATTGGTGTCCGAACAGTCTCTCAGCCAGGGTTCGATTGAAGCGCTCCACGATCCCCTGGTCCCGGTGGATGTTGACTCGGCCGCGTCTGACAGAAACGTCGTGCTTAGACAATAGATGAGAGACCGCGCCCATGAACTCGCGGCCGGGATCGACCTGGAGAAGATTCGGCCAATTGAGAGGACTCCTCTTATATATTCGGGAAAGAGCCTCGGCCACCTCCTTAGACTCTTTAGTGGCCAACGGCTCAGCCCCCTTATAACGACTCGCTACGTCAACGATTGTCAGTGCGTACTTGTACGTCTTGCGACCGACGCGATCGTGAGGGAGAAACAGGAGATCCGCTTGGTGAACTTGGTTCGGCACCGTCACGTCGAATTTCGGGCGCGGAATATTGTGAGGCGCGGGAAAATAGATCTGCCAGATGGCCTGCTTCTTGAGCCATTCCTTGACAGCGTTTTCTGAAACCTTGGTCACCGCCGCGAGGTTTTTGATGGCCGCGAGTCCCTTCCAGTAGCCGCGGGGGCTGTAGTACGTGTTCGCCAGCTTGCGCGTTAGGCGAACTGATAGTTTGGTATCAAGTTTGCGCGTGTTCATCGTATGTGATGTATTCTAATATATCGGACAATCTCCAACATGCCCTTGCCAGATCGTCCGGTAACTGCGTCGTTAATAATAAACCTTTGATGGAAGTACAATCGCGATTGGGGGTTAAGTTCTGAAGGAACTTAGGAAAATCTAATTCATCCAATCCCTCGGGATTGGTGGAGGAATCTAACATCCGCTTTGCGAAAAGGGTGGCCGCTTTTTCGTCCTCGCGCCACGTCTCGAGAGAATCTCGGGCCAGACGAATCATACCCTTTGCACCAGCTATACGGTGTTTAAGGGCAGTGTAGCCTACATCAATCATAGCAAAATAAAGTTCGTCAACTGACATCGTTCTATATATATATATATTTATAAAAAAAAAATATTTAAAATAATTATTAATTTTGTAAAAATTATTAATTAATTTAAAATCTCGATTGGATATAGTAGGTGACGATACCCACCACACCCATTCTCACGACGATGAATGCGATCTCGCGGTCTTTTTGGGGCTCTAACGGTACATAGAAATCTGAAAGTTGGGGCTTGCGATCCAGTCCCAATTTCATTGGATCGAGACTTTTATGTGGATATACCAGCACGTACGCGCGGTTGGCTTCTTCAACGTTCTGAAAAGTTTGTGCGTCATGATTTTCGCGGCGAAGCTCTTCGTTGACCCAGTCCAGATGGGCGGTTCGTTTTTTCGACCATGCTTCCTTTGCGCTATTGAGTTGTTCTACAGCTAAATCGTGACGCTTGCGCTCCTCATCCACGTTCGAGCTTCTCATTTTAGAGAATATAAAGTTGCTACCGCTGAACGCCAATGCGTTTACAAGCGCACCACCTACTATTACTGCGATTGAAGCCATTTACTTCCATATATTAACGGGTAGAATTCCAGCTTTAATTAGATAATCTCGGGTCCAAACTGCGGCCGCTACATCTAAGGTCGCGAGCCCTATGTCTCTCACAGTAAAGTCCAATTTGGGAGCGGACCCTCCTAGGGCCATCTTTCATAGTCGAGCATACCCGATACTGAAACCCGATATCACCACGGCGTGATAAAGCGCATTCACTATCATTTTACCATCTTGTTCAGCCATTGTTGATAATTATAATTATTGCATATAAAAGGGATCGCGATCAATGTTTAAATGGGGCGCATCCAATCGCGATTGGTGTTTCGTAACTGTTTTTGGATGAATTGATGGGGGTTGTTTTCTCGATAAGGATTGGTGTAATAGGGGGTATTTCCACACGCACAGGGCACCAACAACTGCCAGACCACCACCAACAACCGAACTCCAATTCGTGAATTGGGGTTCAATCGGATTCTTCCAACCTCGATTGGCTATTGAGTGTGCTTCCAATTCGTGAATTGGGGGTGTTGTTGTACTCAACACTGTTGAACCTGATTGCTCTGTCTTTAGATGTTTTGCTGTCTCCGTCCCCGATTGCAACGACTGTTTAGCCTCTCGAAGCTCGGCGAGTATTTTATCTTGTTTAACTTTTCGGGTGGCAGCCGCCGCCCGCCCAGCTGCCTGCCTTTTTGGGTTTTTATGTCGTGCAACCCCCAACTCCAATCGCGATTGGGTTGGAGGAGCAATCGGAGTTGGAATTGATGCAATCGGGTTCGAAATTGGAGTTGGAGCAATCCCCAACGCCGTTGGAGGTGCAATCGGGGATTGGTGTTCCGTCACTCTCACAGGTGTGTCTTGTGTCATCATTTATGATATTAATATTAGGGCTTATAGTTCGTGGGCATATATGTCCAAATTGACAGTGTTTACCCGTGGTCAACGCGGTTGTCAGCGGAGCTAAGTACATTCCAAACTTGTGATAAATTCAGCAGCAGGCTGTTCTAAGAGTGTGACCTATAAAAGGGTCAGTCTCTGGATCGCCAATCAATCCCGCGCTGTTTGGTATAGGGAGAAGTATACTAACGGCGGTTGCGTACAAATGAATAGCCGCCGATCCAAGAGTTTTTGTCATCTCCGCAACTAACCTAGATTCGTATCGCGCATACATTTTATCGATCTCCGCATCTGACATCTTATCCACCTGAAAAACTGAGAGACGCCTACCGAGATAATGCTCCGATTGTCCCCTAGCAACCAGCGCAGCTAGCCGCTCTCGTCGCGCCGCATTTTCATTTTCATTCTGAGTCGTTGCACTCAACCCAATACCAACCGCCGTTGGAGTCGATTCCGATTGCTCTGTCGGAGTTGATGTTTCATTATCTTTCAGGATGTTGGCAGTCGGAGTTGAGGTTTCTTCCATTAGCTGATCGAGAAGTTCGTTGCAGTTCATTATTGCTAATTTTCTTAAAATGAATTTAACTATTCTAACAAGTCTCATCACTTTAATATATTGCCAAGCGCACCACCCGATACTTATGATCACCATTATGCTCGCAACAAAGCTCGCAGCGGAGCACCAAATTGTTAACATTGTTAACCATTGTTCAGCATTTGTTCAACATTTGTTAAGCATTTGTTCAGCATTGTTCAGCAATTGCTAAGCATTGTTCAGCAATTGTTAAGCATTTACTCGGCAATTACTAACGAGCGTTAATTATAAAATTAATTAATTGATAACTTCATAAGCAGTTGGTTGATCTGTCTTTAGCAGAAGCTTGGCGTGCTTAGTTTCCGAAAGCATCTGTCGAACCTCCAGGCGCTCCTCGCGCGTTGGGATAACGTCATTCTCTCGAAGACAGTCATCGAATGAGTCTCGGTCCTTGCAGCGAAAGAGGGCGACCCATTTCGTTTGCTCGCGCAGATCCCTGAGGACGGCGTTGTACTTTTGAGTGGATATCCAAACGCTTTGCCTAGCATGGCGGCCAGAAAATGCGAGCTCAGAGAGCATGTCCTTCTTTTTGGTCATCGCCGCCTTGGCTGAGCAATCGTCAATCACGTATAGGGTGGGCTCACCCTGGAATCTTTGGTATAAACCACGCAACCAATCGTGAAGTCTGTCGCCGGGGTCAATAACGTCTATCTCAGGGTCGTCCCATATCCACTGGCGCCGCTGATAAGTCTCGTTGTGCCGCACAGTGGGACACAGGATCACAATGTGTCGAAAGGCACCGCGTAGGACCCCTCGAGCAAGTCGAGGATGAAAACCGTTTTTCCACATCCTGTTTGCCCACATATTATGGCAGTGTGAACATCTCTAATCGTGAATTGGTATTGGTTGCTAATTTTCTTAATTTTTTCAAAATTATTAATTAATAAATCGTTAGATGATTTTTTTATTAAATCAGTAGATCGCTGATACGTATCGACCATCTTCGATGTTGAGTTGTGCGTCTGTAATTATATATAAGTACACGTTCAATGGCCCATCTCCATCAGCCTCTTTGGTTATCTGGATCGTCACACCCTCACTAGCGTTCTCAACTTGGCGTCCGCTGCTGTGTATTTGGTCGTCTGTAATTATAAATAAGTACACGTTCAATGGCCCATCTCCATCAGCCTCTTTGGTTATCTGGATCGTCACACCCTCACTAGCGTTCTCAACTTGGCGTCCGCTGCCGTGTATTTGGTCGTCGTCACTGGCTCGCATGTCTAGCCATAAGGCGTATTTCGTATTCAGGAACTCCGCGAGGGAGACGGACGAGAGCTGCAGATCTTTGGCAACCGCGG
>CM055275.1:16478677-16511325 GCA_029237695.1 Conchocele bisecta | reverse complement strand
GCCGGTAACACTATGTGCCCCTCTCACACTTCGGTGGCGGCGGCATAAAATTATTATTATCCAAGCATATTTGCTTGGATATAGTCCTTATACGGTTTTTGAGACCTGACATGATTTATGCAAATGAGTAATTATCGACCAACGAACGTACTTCATGCTTCATGATTCTAGCTACGCCACACGAGAGAGTTCCAAAGCGAGCGGTGCATTATGAACGTGTCACTCACATTTTTGGCCAGCTACATTTTTTTTCAGCTACAGTTATATTTTTAAAAACAGTTTGTGATTTTATAAAATATTAATTGTCGTGTTTCATAATAAATATTTTGTTAGGAAGGTTATATTTTTAGCGCAATGATCGACCGCTCCACGTAATTTAATACGTAGTTATACGCCATGAAAAATAGTTCTGATAGTGAGCTAACATTATATTGTGTATTGTAATACATGTGTTGTTAATTTTTCTGTACGACATTTATATTACAAAATGTTTATCTGATTTAATATAATATAAACTGACATGTATTAATTTGAGTATATTATTTTTCACGCGCACTGATACAATTAACCTCGTGTCTCATGAAAAGTATTTTTGTTTCCGCCATTTTATGCTGACAAATTACAGAATCGTTTACATAGTCATAGGTCAATGGCTCGATAAAATCCAACATTGGACAGCGAAATGATGGTGATTTAACACAGAAACATTGTTTTTTTGACAGTTACATACCGCATGCTTTAAATAATCATCTTGAGCCATCGATATTATTAATCAGTGTCCATTTTACTTAAAACATCAACTAATCTATAATGACGTTACACAGAAAATGCAGTACGATACACTTCACAAAGGAAACATTGTCTTAGAGTTTGAATAATTTTAGGTTCCGCCGAACGAACGAGTACGCCGAAATATATTTCCGTACAAATCCAAATACCTATTTATTATATACCCGTTCAACAAAACATGCATCCTAATCATTAAATAATCCGATAGTGTGATGAAATGCGACTCTATTATTTTTGTTGAACAATCCGAGCGCCTGTGATAGCTTCAGTTTATGCAAATTGACAAGGTCATTTCGCGCACCTGAATCGATACAATAATCAGGGGTTGAAATTTCACTCGCCCAGCTCGCCATGGCGAGTGCTTTTTGTGGCGGTCGAGTACTTTCTACAGGCACTCGCCCAGTTTGGCGAGTGAAAGATTAGGTCAGGATTTTTTATTTTTTTTTGGAAGAAATTGCCAATTAATTCCATCGATAACGGCCAACAAATGGTATCAATTCAGCGACCATTTGTTGTTTACAGTTTACGTCAATTTGCGGGAAGTAAGATTCAAGCAGTGTCTATGTACACGGTTACGGGTAGAATCTCTAGCGATTTTGAACACGGTCCATATCGGGCAAGTTTAATTCACGGATTATTTGTCGGCTTTACGCGGCCGGGCTAACAAATAATAGAACTGTGAGTATAGACTAGTGTATACGCGGCCACATATATCGTCTCGTATACAGTTGGGTTAACGCGCATTTCAGACGCCGAAAATAACGGCTTGGGACAAAACGGTCGGCGCCGGGTCCGAAACCATTGAATTTAGTAATTAAGGCAGCACGCAGCGCATGCAAACATAGCCACTATAAATTAAACTAAATCTATGTCGCTCAACGCTTATAGAAAATAAGAAGTGCGCAAGCCTCTGAGCAAATTCGCTGCTATTTGGTTGTTTATGTTCATTTAATACTTAAAATATAAATAACAATAATAGTGAATATGTCTCATACGTATTGGTAATGATCATATTTAAAAGCTTTTCTTTTATAAATAAGATGCAACATTACAAAAACTGGAAATAGCAATTTATTTTTTAAAACAACTGGGCGAGTAACTTTTTGACCTGGGCAAGTACTTTTTTTTTATTTTCTACCTACCTTGGTTCAACCTTGGTTGAAGGCCGTTTCTTGTAAGCTAGGCTTGTACTGGCCTATTTTAGCGACGTCAACTTGGATAATTGTCTTTGAAACTGGGGTAGAGCGCAACTAAATCATGGTTAAAATGTCTGTACAATATTTTCACGTGTTGAATTTGCTGGGTCTCTTCTTCCAGGCGGAGTTGAGTGAACTTTTGAAACTATTTAGTGTGTTCGAATTTACACAATCACTAGGGAGTGCATTCCAGTCTGTGACGACTCTTTGAGAGAATACTTTTTGTCGCAACTGCGAAGGATTTCAGGACTTTCAGTCCTTTGATTAGTATTAGTAGTAGTATTACTATACATAGTGATATAAATATCGATGAATATAAGTGTTGAAGACTTACTTATCTCAATTTCAAGTAGATATTCCAATCTTGTCCAGTATAATGTTGCCAATTCAAAACGTGTGAAAGTGTTACTCCTATCCAAATGGCAAACGACATGCAGCGCGAGCTATTATGTTAATACTTTGTTACAAATCAATACTACTATACCACAGAGGGGCGGGGTTTCTGTCGCATTGCTGTCCTTGGCTGGGCTGTCATTGGCAGAAAACAGGTGTCACGGTTCACGGGCTCGATGTTGCTGTTTGCATTATATTGCCCCGTCTGACTTGTTGAGTGTTTGAATAGCTTACACGCATGTTAAATGACACATTCTTGAACATATCTGGAAATCTTGAGGGCCCAAAGAGCCCGATGTTGGTAGTGGGGGATCGGGGTAGTTGGTAGTGGGTTCGCGATCCCCGGAAATCTAAGAGGCGTGAAACGCCATTTCCTGCATTCTCAGTGCCCAGTATTGAGTGCCCAATGTGCCTGGTGTTACTAGCGGGTCCGGGACCATGCCCTAATCACTGCGTATGAATATGTGCGATGGCTGGGGTTATTTTTATTGCATTTCAAAGCTATTTGTAGGTGTTGACGGGATAAATAGAATAGTAGGTTAGTGCCGTGAATGGGAAACATATCTGGCGCGGCTCGGAAACGGGATGTGCTCGGCAGAGCCTCGCCCATCCCGTTTCCTAAGCCTTGCCATATATGTTTTCCCATTCACGGCACTAACCTACTATTCTCTATGTATCCAATTGAATTGTTTGACACTTTGTCTTCAGTTCTGCGTATGTTTTACAGAGATTCAATTGACGGAGGTGTTTTTTTATGGAAGCGTCCTGGTGCCAATGCTTTAATAGTTTTATCTCCTAACTCCTATATCTCCTAATTATGAGATAATATAGCGTAATTAGAAGATACTAAGTCCTATTTAGGAGATTGTAACTATCTCCTAATTAGGACATAGTATCTCATAATTAGGAGATAGTATCTCCTAATTATGACTTACTATCTCCTAATTAGGAGTTAGTAATTAGGAGATAAAATATTATAGCATTGGTACCAGGACGCTTCCATAGTTTTTCAAACGTCCTCGTCCTGGCTATATCATTTCTCTGTGAAGCTCTTGATTTACTAGTTTTACATTCCGGTTTAATGTCTAAAATGTGTTTAGCATATCAAACACATCATACAAATGCACAGTAAGTGACCAATATTCAACTAAATATGACTATTTGATATGAACACAAATGGAAACCTTCTTTTTATCTGCATTATCTCCCCTTACTTTACACTCTTCTAAACACTACGTTCTAATATATTTTGTAAGCAACGTGTGCGTTATAACACGATACCATTATACGTGTGTGTTATAACACGATACCATTATGTTAAATTGCTATACGATGTACATGATGTATTGAAAAGTGTTAATAAAACATTTAACCATCAAGATGGTGATGGAAAAATGGTAAAAATAAGAATATATGTAGATATTGCAGCTAATGTGTATATTATATAAGTTATATGTTCTTTGTGACGTAACATCACCTCTGTATTCAGCAGCGTTATCTTTGGTTGATAAATGTACATGTCTCGATGTTGCTGTTTGCATTCTATTGCCCCGTCTGACTTGTTGAGTGTTTGAATAGCTACACGCATGTTAGATAACACATTATTGAACATATCTGGAAAGGCTTAGGAAACGGGATGGGCGAGGCTCTGCATGTTAGATGACACATTCTTGACGTTTGGTCTGTCACGATTAAACGAACATGCCCACTCAGTAGGCACATGATCTACATGTAAATATTTCAGAACCCATAAACCATAAATCACGTGTATATTGTATATTTATAAGTTCCATGTAGTTAGTTGAATACGTCCTGAATCGCACATTATCCACCCGTGTTACGAGATGTTACGGAGCCCCGCAGGGGAAGCAGAATTCTTTTTTTTATTTCATTGTAATTTGTTCCCGCGAAATAACAATGTGTTCCCTCAATTCGTTCACAATTCGAATTGTCATTTCGTGGGAACGAATTGTTATTTAGTGGGAACGAATTAATAAAAAAATAAAATGCTGAGTCCCCTGCGGGGCTCCGTAAGATGCAGTTAAATTTGGTACACGATTTATAATCTGGTAACATGTGCGACGCTATCTTTCACACAATGAGGTTCGGTTTTGTTTGTTTGTTTGTTGGGGTTTAACGACCTATCAACAGGTCATTTAAAAAGCCGGGTCAATGGGTTTAGTACTAAATCCCATATAGTACCTGCATAGGCGTGGGAGCGCTTCAATTATTGGGGGTGGGGGGGGGGGGGGCAAACTATTTTGCTGCATGTACAATTATATATGTTCGGTATGTCTTTGCTTAATATGCTACAGTACATTGCCCTGTACTACATGTATATATAGCAAAGATATACATGATGTAGTGATGCAATTAAATATACCGCATAATTGTGTTAGTTTTATGTTATGCCCTTATAATAGCATAACATGTAAACAGAAATACAAAGTACAATTTTACATAACCCATTACACGTAATAAGATAAGGCGTACAAATGGTCAGCTTTCACTTACACTCCAAAAAATACATAGGAGGTAAGCTTTTTTATTTTGTAAAATACCGATGATGTTAAATACACATTATCAGTTACATACATACACTGATTGTAATTCCCTCTAACGATACATTATTGGATGAATAAACGTTTGCAAGCTGTGACATTGGTCAATGTATGACATACCGAGAGGGTACGTTGTAATGAATTGGTGCCCGAGTGAGATGTTTTGTGACAACGATACGTTATTCTATTTTGATTAGCGTTTGAGCAGCAATCCTGCTAGAAAAACCTGCCAAATGGATAGGTACAAAACCTTAAGGACCCGTTCTATACCTGATCATCGTTTGATTCAAAGATAATTGCTTCGTAAATATGATAGAATATATGTATAACATATATGTGAATACTGCCTCGTTACTGTAACCTATACGGCACATGGAGTGGCCAAATCGGCCACATTTGTGTCTTCCAGCCATCAGCCAGTTTCACCTGTTCTGCTGTTTGACAAATAACTCAAAATGTTACCTAAGTGTATTGTCCCTGGTGTCTACTCACCTAATATGGCTTTTTATCAGGTAACCTGTCCTGTATTGACCGAATACGTACTGACTGATAACATATTGTTGTATCAGGCATTGACCTGATATCAACATCCGGGTTACAACAAAGTGAAAACTGACGTTCCATTGGTCGGTTGACGTCACGTGACGTTACCGAATGACGTCAGTGTAATGACGCAACGTAAACAAGTCCGCGTTCTGTCCATAGAATACGACGTCATCTAATGTAATTTTCGAGCATAAAACGTTACCTGATAAATAGAATACCAGGCTAGTGTCTTTTGATATCAAGTTTATCAGGCTCGGCTCGGAAACGGTAGGAATTCCTCGGCAAGCCTCGGAATTCCTACGCGTTTCCTCGGCAAGCCTCGGAATTCCTACGCGTTTCCTAGCCTTGCCTGATAAACTTGATATCAAAAGACACTAGCCTGGTATTCTCTATACCTATGGGTAGCATGTACACTAACATAGACTGCGCATCAGATTGAGAAGTTTACACATCAACATTTATTTTGATACTGATGGGAGAAATGCACAGATATATCGTATTTTGTATAATTTGCTGGCCGTTGTCATATGTGTCTATTATGTATTGCACCAATATGAGTATAACATATGTGAATATTGTCTTGTTACTGTATACTATATGGAGCATTGAGTTGCCATCTCCGCCATCTTTGTATGTACAAGCCATCGTAAAGTTTCACCATTTCGTGCGTTTGATACATACAGTAAATAATATGACAGTAAACCAAATAAAATCTGATGCAATACATAATAGACAGATGTGACAACGGCAAGCTATAAATATAATGCCAGCAAACTGTACAAAAGACGAGATATCTGAGCATTTCTCCCATCAATCTCAAAATAAATTTTGATGCGTAAACTTTACAATCTGATGCACAGCTTATTGTTAGTGTACACATTATTCATAGGTAAAGCCATATCTACTCGCATAGTAGGCGAGTAGACACTAGGGACAAAACACTCAGGTAACTGCTTATATATCACTGGATTTGATAGCTAATAACAGAGTACAGTAGTGGGTACATGTATATAAGGTGTGTGTTTTGTGGGTATATATGGTATGTGTTGTGTGGTTGGCCAGACAGGTAAAAGTGATACACTGTACGATTTTCTGTGTCTGGGGGTATTTATAATGGTATTTCATGTTTTTAAAAACACAGACACAAACCTGTCCAGAAAACTGACATATTTTACAGTTTGGTGAAATATAATTGATAGGAGTCTGTTCTCTTGACTTTTCTACATGTGATTAGCTACATTATACCATATGTTCTACTTCACATGTTTAGTTCTTTGTCAAACGGCAGAACAGGTGAAACTGGCTGATGGCTGGAACACACAAAGATGGTCGGCCGACTTGGTCATTCCATGTGCCGTATAGGATACAGTAACAAGGCAGTATTCACATACATGTTTATGTTATACATATATTCTATCATATTTACGAAGAAATTATCTTTGAATTAAACGATGATCATGTATAGAACAGGTCCTTAAAGGGCAACAAAATAATTCCACATATTGTTATAAAATAGAGCCTTATATACGCAATGTGATTATCGGTTGTTAAATTCTTCAAATAAGTATATTGCACAGGTTAGTTTCAACACATTAGTGTCAACGTGAAATTTAAAAACAGGTCGTTGAAAATATTCATCCGAATCTCCACAAAAAGTAGTCCTTCAATCTGTTTCATACGAACGAAACTATAACACAGGCTGTAAACATCATATGTAAAAAGAAACAAATGGACATAACTCCAAAAGAGAAATCTCACATCTTTGACACGATATCTATGAATGTGTGAATTTTTTTTTTTAAATATTCCATACAATATTCAACTTATGCTCCGGACAAGAAATGAAAAAAAGAAAAGTAAAAAGAGCGATAACTAAAAAAATAGCGAAGACATGTGTTTAATGACATTTCCGTAAACTTCAACTCTACTTAAAGACGAAGATGCAAATTTACCGTCACATTAATTGAAAACAAAGTTCATATATTATTGCGAATACGTGATTCCATTATATTTGGAATTTCATCCAAAAAGTGTGACATTTACTTTAAAGTAAAACATATGTGCTACATTTGCATCGTGTTTAATTGGTATTATTTTTCAACATTAATCATACCAGTAAATATCATAGAACATTGAATCATTGTATAAATACATAACATTTAAGTGTAAGTAAAATCCAACTATCAGGTAAAAATAATATTACGACGAATTTGACCTTTACGTATATTTAATTCTGATTTACTTTAAAGTCAACGTTGACTTAATTCAGATATAATTGTCACTCTTCTCCATCATTGTATGTACGAGTAAATGTAATACTTCACAGAATAAATGCGCTTACTTAATATTTAATTATAAGTAAAATCCAGCTATCAGGTAAAATAGTATTATTACGTACATTTAATTCTGATTTACTTTAAAGTCAACGTTGACTTAATTCAGATATAATTGTCACTCTTCTCCATCATTTATGTACGAGTAAATGTAATTATTCACAGAATAAATACGCATTTACTTAATATTTAATTATAAGTAAAATCCAGCTACAATAGCGATTTTGACCTTCAAGTAGATTTAATTCTGATTTACTTTAAAGTCAACTTTGACTAAGTTCAAATATAATTGTCACTTTTCTCCATCATTGTTTGTACGAGTAAATGCAATACTCCACAGAATAAATACGCATTTACTTAACACACAATAAACTCTAATAGGATGTCAGTTAAACACAAGATGGGGCATGGTGGGTGGGGTCGTGCGGCCGACTGATTTACAGGGTTTGTATAAATTATGAGATGTGCGGTTGGCGGCGGGTGTAAGGATAGGGTGGTTACTGCATGAGCGATTGGCTTAAAAATTTTAAAATGTCTATATTTATGATCAAATCACCACATCGATGGGATCCATGGTGTTGGCAGCGTTCTTGTTATTCGACAAACTGCTTTGTGTATTGTTTCTTTATGTGCCATATAACAGCACGAATTATAATTGTAGTCCAGAATTTACTTCCATAGTAAACATCATCCAACAGATAAACTAAACCATCACAATCAGTACAGGTAAATTTGATATTACATGTACATTATATATATTATCTTTATCATTTGCATGTCCAATAAGCAACACCATGCAACTATACAGAAAATGCGTATGTATTAGACTGGCAAACTGCCATTTAAATCCCAAGACAAAACTAAATGATAAATAGTATTGGCACAAATAATTGATAAAGGAACGTGTGTCTCTCTGGTTAAATAATCCATGAATTGTAATATTTATCAATTAACTAGTTAATGTTTATCTACCTATACATACAAAGTTGTGAGAAAAAGACAGGCGCTTAATTTCGTTGCAAGAATATGCGAAATTGTTGAGAGTTTTCCGTGGGCAGATCAACTATTAATCCCAGCATGAGACATAACTCCAACAGCCATGTTCCGTCCAGACCACAGACTCACGGTTTAACCTGTTATCTTTATTTTGTTGCAAGAATACGCGAAATTGTTGAGAGTGTTCCGTGGGCAGATTAACTATTAATCCCAGCATGGGACATAACTCCAACAGCCATGTTCCGTCCAGACCACAGACTGTTTTTAAAACCTGTTATCAAAAGCAGATAGCAGTCATTATCCTCGTTGCGTGATTTGCAGCAGTGTTGGTGTACAATCTGGCCGATAACTGCACCGGTCATAGTTTAGCAATGGTAGCAATGTTGACGCATATACTGATGAGGGACTACACCGTGTACCATTCAGCCAGGAAATATTGTTGACACACTGACTCATCACGAAAACATTGACTTCCATTCAGCTAATGAAATATGGCGGATATGCAGAAAGACCAGGGAGTACACTGATCAGCATTATATCTGTTTCCAATGGTGGGTTCAGATAAACAGTGAGTTCAGGATATACATTGGCACAAACTTTCATATTTGTGAGCGATATAGATCCAGACCGGCTCCCTTACAGAATTATTTTATATGTCCCATATATGGGAAAGTTATTGGGGACATATATGTAACATATATGGCACATACAACTTCCTACTATATGGGACATATATGGGACATATATGGCAAATGTTGGGATTTTGTATGCAAATGAGATGTATGTATATGGGACTTATATGTCTGGCACATATAACTATAACTTTATGGCAGTTATATGGCAGTTATATGTCTGGCACATATAACTATAACTTTATGGCAGTTATATGGCAGTTATATGTCTGGCACATATAACTATAACTTTATGGCAGTTATATGGCAGTTATATATCTGGCACATATAACTATAACTTTATGGTAGTTATATGGCAGTTATATGACAGTTATATGTCTGGTACATACAACTATAACTCAGGTAAGTATATTCAACGTCGGAACTTGGCTGCATGCTAGACTGTGATAAAAAAGGATTCATTGATTGAATGTGGCTTTATGTCTTGGCCAGACTGATTGATTGAGTATTGGTGTCTAACGGCCTATCAACAGCTAAGGTCAGTTAAGGCCGGGTATAGAATATTTGGGTTTGGTAGAAGAACAGTAGCATGCTGAGCTACATACACCTGGCGCCATTCAGCCTGTCCATAATGTCCCAGAGAAATTACCAAAATCTGAACTCAATATTAACAGAAAATATATATTCAGCCCTAAAGTCAGAATATCCTCATTACTGACAGGGTGCCAGGTCCTTGCCACACCAGTCACTTAGCTCCAATCTTATTTCTTAATGTGCCATAACATGATTTAGCTCTCAAGTATCGAAAGTCAAATTGTACAGGAGGGCCAAACCATGCAAATCGGCATTCTGGTAAGGACGAACCCCGATCGTTAGATTACCCTTCGCATGCCGACACCTACAACGCACTTCCTATCCTGAAGGTGTAGCCTTCCTGTATGGTCATATGCGGGAAACATTAACGTCAGTGCAACAACATTATGTACGTTTTTCTGAAATGTATTCATATATCAAAATATATATAAACAAATAGAACGCTTTTTCTTTATTCTTTTATTTTCTTCGGAGAACCTGAAACACAGAGCACATTTGCAATTCTTACAGCTACACAAATATTATGAATTAAAGTTCGTGGAACAGACCATTATGTGAGAAACAATATAAATCTTTGATATGACTGGACAAAAGTTAATTTTCGATACTAACACAGCGAGTGCTTTCATTAACAGGAATTGGACTTAAATTGGTACATTTCCTAAAAGTTATATTAAAAGTTAATATTAAACTAGAAATGTGGCCTGTCGGCACACGAATGCCCCCGCTGGCAGCCAAAGAAAAGAAGGCATATTTGAATGTGGATTTGTCACAGGGTGGCAGAGGACCATTGGAGCAATGCGTGTGTGAAATGTGAAGCAGATCCGAGCAAGGAAACAGAAATTATAAGGCATTTACCCAGCGTTAAGGTTTCGAACGCACCAAGTCTGTGACCTTGACCCTGGGCTTAGTACTAAGGGGGCGGCACGAATGTGGATTTGTCGCAGGGTGGCAGAGGACTATTGGAGCAATGCGTGTGTGAAATGTGAAGCAGATCCGAGCAAGGAAGCAGAAATTATAAGGCATTTACCCAGCGTTAAGGTTTCAAACGCACCAAGTCTGTGACCTTGACCCTGGGCTTAGCGAGGGCGGCACTAATGTGGATTTGTCACAGGGTGGCAGAGGACCATTGGAGCAATTCGTGTGTGAAATGTGAAGCAGATCCGAGCAAGGAAACAGAAATTATAAGGCATTTAGCCAGCGTTAAGGTTTCGTACGTACGTACGGACGTACATTACGTACGTACGGACGCCGGTAACACTATATGCCCCCCCTTACCATTCGGTGGCGGGGGCATAAAAAGGGTTCCTTAAAATCAGTATTATTAATGATGGTGCTGCCAACATCTCGTACACAACAGACGAAATAACACGGCAACCCATTAGTCCAAGATCAGAAAACCAGTTTTAGTACAATTACATGTGCAAGTTTATGTAAGAAATGTATAAACTTCAATATTACATGCTACCCAGTGATTTAACATTCATCATTTACGAGCAAGCGAAGAAATTATTTCCACCTAGACTCAATGTCACATTTTGATATCATATTTATTTCGCATGGCATCTGCACATGTGGCGGCGTACTCGTGCTCCGCGATAATGTCGTTCTCCGATTAATTTCTCGGGTAAATATTTCTAAATCTTAATTAAATAAAGTCTGTTCTTGTATTTTTCACTGACTGGTAATTACCCATTTGGTTCCTGTCTTGCCTGCTCTCGGCACACTTGCAGTTCATGGACTGCACCACATCCCGCTCCGTTGTTTTGGGAAATTTTTGTTGGGCGAATTCTGGAACAAGATTAGAACAATGATCAAGGATTGGGGAGATACATGTATTGGGTACGCAATTAAAAAGCAGACTTTAACACAAATTTCAGAGTAATTTGACCTTGGGCATGGGGTCTGCATGGGTGGGCTATAGAATGAAAATATGGATGGTGATAAAGAAGTATTGATATTGGGTAGTTAAAAACTTGTATCTTAAGTAATTTAACATTGCATGACTTTGGGCATGGTAGCCACATGGCTGGGCTATTGGATGAAAATATGGATGATGATGAGGTACGGTATGTGAAGTTTCAAGTCAATCAAGACTTCGGGTTGTGGAGATATTCATCCAGATTTTACAAAAAAAATCATAACGCACATTTCTAACCAATTTGACCTTGAACTTGGGCATGGGATCTGCATTGGAGGGCTATATAATTAAAATATGGATGATGATAATAAGGTATGTGAAGTTTCAAGTTTGTCAAACTTAGGGTTGTGGAGATATTTGGTACATGAAATACTTACACAAATGCTGATAAAAACATGCAGGGCGTTGACATTCATACTTTGCTATATTGTTATTGAGAGACAGTTCTACAGTATGACACAAAAATATTACAATAAACTTACCTTATAAAGTGTGTATTATCAAAATTCTTCGGACACTCCCCACAAAGTAGAAAGTAAACAAAGAATGCTGCGAACGCATATTTGGAAAGACCACTCAGTCATAACTCGTATGCAATATGCAGTGTAATGAAATGTAATTAAGAGCTATGTACTCATCATGCTCATAACTAACATGTATTAACTTCAATATTGGAAATCCAATATCACAGTTGTTTAATGGATCCAGTCGGTTATTGGTTATTTTTTTCAAAATTATTTGGAAATCCTTACCTTATTTGATTTAAACGACACCAATAAGTCTCAATCATTTCTAGAAGTTTAGTTTATGTGTTTATGAAATCTTTTACTGTTTTTTTGATTATAATTTACATAAGAAATTACTTTTTAAAGCAAAATAACTGATCCTTTGTTTTCGAAAGAGCGGTTGTTGTTGTTGTTGTTGTATGTCTGTAATTCAGGCGCTTATTTTTGGCCTCCATCTCTCTACAGACGCAACCCATATGTGCATGCATACTCGTCCATTTGTCTGTCAGCCTGTCTGTCAGTCTTTTGGCCAGTCTGTGTGTATTGTATGTTAATTATGCTTGTTGTTTATGTGTAAGTGTATTAAAATTGTGTCTGTAATGTGCTGGAAACAAAAAATTGTCCTCTGCTTATTTGGAATTGTATTCTTGTTTCTTCTTAACATCATGTTTTGGCAGCACATTAAAATTGTCTAAAACTGAGCAGATTCTACTGTGCTGCTGCTGAAACATGATTTTATATTTAGAACAATGAAAACAAAAATCAGCAGATGACAACAATCTAATTGGCGAGTTCTATAATATGTAATGTTTGAGAATTATAGTAGTTGCACAAAACTATTTGTAAATTACCCCAAACCAACAAAATCCACCCAAATATCAATATGACACCAACATAATGACCATCTGTTCAAACACCTGTGGTTTACAGAACTTATATTGAATATTAAAATGTGTTCTGTAAATATATTATCCAGGAAAAAAAAAAAAAAAAACTGATGCAATATGGAAGGTTATTTGAGAGTTCAAATACTGTTAGCTGTGGAATCAGTTCATCTGTACAAGTGTTTCATAAGGGGATGTGACTGGAGAAGTGGGGCTTATGGGTTTTCTGACCAGTGTATATCCAGATCAGAGTCTCATCAGAATCTACACTGTTCGCCATTCCATCAATGAAACACCCGTCATGCTTCTAACAAGCAATGTACATTGTTATCAGACTACAGGAGTGTGCTATTGGATGAGGAGCTACACCAGCCCGAAGTGCATGAAGCCTCATTTCTCCAGTCACAGCCACATAATTATGAGAAATCATCAAAATGCTTTGATTACAAATACAATCTACACTTGTTTACTCACAATTCAAGGGACTGAGGAAATAGTATGACTTAGCGAAAATTTGAGTTTACGAGAGTTATACTATACATGTGTAAAGGAAAACATGTAATTGTCATAAGTTTGTAATAGTTACTCCATCATGTAATATCTTCAATATTACTTGAAGAATTGCTTCAATATTTGGGTACATGCTCCACCTGAATGTGTGCAACACACTCCCACCTCCATTGACATGACTTTGACCTTCGGAATGTCGCTGTAACACTCTATAATACATGCTATTTTTTTACATCAAAAAGTTTCTCCCATCATATTATATCTTCAGCTAGTTTACATGATTAGGCTAATGGTCAAAAGAGACCAAGTAAAATAATAAAGCATTGTAGTACTTGTGAAAATGAACAAATATAACCATTTAATATCAGTGGACCATAGAAAATGACCAAAGTCCAACACTGTGCTATTAATGTACAAGGTACCCGTCATAATGCACAAAGTCCATCAATGTACTATCGGCGTACCAGTAAAGAAGTCCAACACTTTACTATTAATGTACCAGTGACACAGAACGAAGTCCAACATTGTCAGTGTATCAGTGAAAAGGAACAAAGTCTGATACTGTACTATTAATGTACCCATGCATGTTGTAGAAGTCCATCTCATGGTGCGAAATGTTTAAATTTTACCCATGCCTGAGCGACACTCGTGATATATTAAAAGTTTACACCACAAGATGGACATGGTAGATGTATATCATATTTGCTTCAAAGATAAGAATTGTCGGTTTATAATTTGCCAAAACAAGCATTTAATTGGAAACGTCGACTTGTGAAATCTACTTCACGTAAATATGTGCCACAAGTTGACATCATGTCCGCATGGATTCAGAACAATAACGTGATTTATTCACATTTTTGTAAGATATATATTTTCATTAAGTTTTTTGATATTTCACAATGACTAGTGCAAATGCGCATTTTGATTCTGGTGTGGCATGGACCTGGCACCAGGTCAGGATATTCAAATTTCAGGGCTGAATATATAGTTTATGTAAATATTGAACTCTGATTTTGGGAATTTCTTTCATTTTGGACAGGTTGAATACGGGATAGTCCAACCCGTTGGCCCGGCCTTAAATGACCTTAGCTGTTGATAAGCCATTACACACCAATAATCAATCATTTTAGCAAATTTTATATTAAAGAAATATATATTTTGTAAAATATTTTTTTTTTTACTTCTATGTAAATAACACATTGGAATAGCTTATCTCAAACCAAACATTTTGATACCCATTTTGCTCTAACTTAATGAACAATGTATTTTTTCATTTGATTATATTGTTAAAAAACATACTGGTTGGACTTAGTCTTTTCGGACTCGAGAAATTTTCCCAGTTTACTGATGAAATGGCTAAGTTCTCACTTATATGTCTGAACTTTTGGAAAGACAATTCCCCAACATCTGCCCTACATCTCCCATATAACAGAATTACTTGTATGTTTTACACATATAACTTTCCAACATCTCCCATATAACTATAACTCCCATACTCCATTTTAATGACAGTTGTATGGGACATATATGGGACATATATGTCCCATATATGTCCCATATATGTTTGTGCTTTCAATTTCGGTAAGGGCTAGGCGCATGCGCAATGAGGAAGTAATGTGCATGTAATACTAAGTATACGGGTGTCAGAGTATTTATTTTATCTTAGAAACACAGAGCTCCGATCAGGTGCGTAATTTGAGGGGAATTTTGTTATTTTCTCAACAAAAATGGCACGTTGTGAGTGCTTTAGTATCGTCTCATTGAGACGTTTCTAAAGCTCTCTCAACTTACCACTTTTGGTGAAGAATTAGGAAAAATACCCAACACCTTTGGTCAAATTACGCTCCTGAACTGGAGATCTGTAGCCCATTTCACCAACATTGCAAAGCATAATTTAGTAGCAAAGTATACTTTGAGGGAGAAATTTTCAATTTTATGATAAATTTATTAATTTTTATTATACTGAATTTATTACATTATCACAGCCAATTTTGGCTGTGATAATGTAATAAATTCAGTATAATAATTCTGCATACTTTTAATCATGAAATATATGCATTTGTTAGTTCTATATGAAATAATGCATTTCAGGAAAAATAAATGATTACTCCCTCAAAGTATACTTTGCTAGTAAAGTATACTTTGCAATGTTGATGAAATAGGCTACTGGAAATCTATGGATTGTGATATATCAGTTTATAAACCTTGGGCTACCAATACCCACCCCCCCCCCCCCCCCCATGTGGGATGTTTGGTGAGTATGCTTTTCAGATTCAGTAGACTATTGTCTATCAATCCTCAGTGTTTGCGCTAAAAAAGCCACTGGATGAACAAATTGTGAGCTGTTTATATTATGACTGTTAATTGGCATGTAAATAGAGAATATTAGTATAGTGTCATGAACGTGAATAAATATCTGTCGAGGCTGAGAAATCAGGATGGGCGAGGCTTGCCGAGCACATCCTGATTTCGAGCCGAGTCAGATATTTATTCACGTTCATGACACTATAATAATATTCTATTTATCCCGTTAACCACATCAAAGTTGTTCAAATGTCTCTAAAAATGCATTTGTGGCCTCATAAGTTTGTCTTCTGAAGCGACAAGATTATCGTGTTACGTCATTCACATAATGACGTAACGTCATACATAATGACGTATCTACTAGACGTGAACGAGAAAAAATACACGTACCTGCTTTTCACGTCTAGTAGCGACATAGTTGACGGGATAAATTGCTATAATGTATTGCCAAATTGGTTAATAAATGGTATAGAATGGACGTTATACACCATCACATCCTAAAATACCAATACATTCCAAAATGGCCGCCAAAATTGACATTTTTCAATATTGTTTTCAATATATCTATTATTTAGAACTATTAGAAAACTGTAATGGTGTTAAAATCCACTTATTTTAACTTGCATTACTTATATATATCCATCAAAGGAACTTTTCATCCCGTTCAATCTCATAACTCTTAAAATATTTCAAAATGGCCGCCATGATCTACATATTTGCTCCAATTTGGTACTTCGAAGGTGTTATAAAACAACATGCAATGGATATCATAAAAATGGACATAATATAGTTGGCTTAGCATTCCCAGTCATGTTCTAGGATACAATAATGTTATTATACCTTCAAAATGGCCGGCTAATATTTTTATTTTCATAAATCACAATAAGAAACATTCATGTTTTTCTCAGCAGTTCAAATCACATACAAATGTAAACATGTGTTTAAAACATTTGCTGACTGGTTGGAATGATTAAAAAATACAATTATATTGGTTGTTTGATGAATGCAAATAGTGACAAGCACGGTTATCACATCATATCAAGCCACTCTATTGCTGTATACATATATATATACATTATCAATGTGGCGGCAATTTTGCAATTGCGTAAGTAACAAATTGATCCAGGTTCAGAAAAGAAAATGCAATTATGTTTAATAGATTTTGTTTTATCTCACTTTTTGTAGCACCATGTGAATCACGCACGAAAAAAAACGTAACGTCATCGAGAAAATGACGTTATTGAAACGGCGACGTTTGTACAATGCAACTCAACAGCCTACAGTAGAAATGAGTGTTCATAGACTCATTGACTGTGCTTGCTGTAAACTGTATTTGCTGATAAGTTACTCTAAATGTATCTACAAGTGTTAGTATGTATACTATCAAACATTCATCAGAATAAAACTATGATATGCAGGCGCGGATCTAGGTTTCTGAGAACGTGGGGGGGGGGGGGGATTTGGCGAGGTGCACGCAGTGGACCGAGTTTGCTAGGGGCGTCCGGGTCCATCATGGCACCACCCCCCCCCCACCCCCACCCCCCCCCCCCCCGAAAACAAATTGAAATACAGATGTCCTGAAATGCATTTTCCTGGGTTTTACGGGATTTAAAATCCGACTCGAGCTGGTAATAAACTGTTATATTTTGTACCGCTATGATGATATTCTTTTGTAAGTTAACTGATTATCAAAACCACATACCTGTAATCAGACAACGTAAAATATAAGTACATGTAATGACATTGACTATATGTCAACGGACACTCGGTACCGTAGTATATACACTGCAACTCACCTTTATATCGTGATCGCGTATCGCGATCTCAATTATAATGCGATTCGCCCTTACCTCAAAAATAAAGAGAAAAAACAACAACAAAAAAACGGTCGTAATGGTCCGCGTTATTCGGCTACAGTACAGTCACCAAAACCTTCCAGTGAACTATAAGCAAACAGCAAAGCAACAGCCTCGGTTTCACCCGACACCAGCGATGAACCTTGTCCATTTCCATTGGAAATGATTCTCAAAGACTGACGAACATGATGAACCATCATTATGATGAACGAAGTAATTTTGTGTTTGCGCATTGCGTCTATACATGTATCGCGATCTCCATTATAACGCGTATCGACCATGATTGCCGTTGTATAGACTAGTCTACGATACCGAGTTCAGTTTAAACATATGTTATTGCGCAGCCAACATCTATTTTGTGAAAGTCCCTACATCTGCAACAACACGTGGCGCATTCTTAGTCAAATATATTTGAATTACAGAACAGTCGACGTGGTTTCCTCTGCACGAACCGCTGAACAACTTCGGTACTGTCAAGTTGCGTTGTTTCCTGGAAGTGCACTGCCATAAGAGTCAAACCAGCGAGTCTTTCCTCTCCGGAGGTTGATCTAAGATGTGTCGTTATCCTCCGGAGGGCTGAAAATGAGCGTTCCGCCTCACAGCTCGTGACGGGTGACCTACAGCCCACGACAATGAGTGTCCTTATATTGGGGAAAAAATCTGCATCTGCATGGGCGATGCAGTCAACAAGATCTTCGGGGTGACTGGTCTTGTCCTGTGTTTCCCAATATCTCTTCCAGCTTCTGATATCTCCCTAATGTAATGAAATGGAAAATCATATTGTTAAAAAAATGGCTTTTGGTACATGTACACAGGCTACAAAATTATTTATGTGCATAAACGTACGATACACTCAGTGAGCTCCCTGGTCGTGATATCCTTAAAAAAACATAGGACATTATACTAATGGTCATAATTAATTATTATAATGTATGGCATAAGTTGCTGCTTGCATAAAGCAGCAGTTTATGGCATATATTTATTCATGAACACATTATATTTTAGTTTCCCCCTTTTCAAAATAGGACAGTTGGTTCGTTAAGTTTATTGCCAGTGGTGCAAAACTAGTCTACATGTATATGTGTGTCTTTTTTTTTATAAAGTGCTGACGCGAGTTCTGTCCAACTAATGTGCAACTGGTGTCCGTGCACAAATCAATGACGTGTGCCTACATGTAACTAGTACAATACACGTACCTTTAAATTCTCCGGTGATGGAAGATCCGTTTCCCAGAACATAAGATCTTGTATTTGCTCCTCTATAGATCGTGTGTTAGTCAGGAGAACGCTGGGTACGAGTTCCATGATGGACACCATGTGTCGGTTGTCGGGCGAAAATCTCTCCACAAGGCCTTGGCAGAAGCTGTCCAGAAACGGAACAGCTATCACTCTCTTGTAGTATATGCTGCAATGACATTTTGTTGTTTTGAATTTATAATCTTGAGTCGAATGGATATTATTGTATGTTGTATTTCATCATAATGGTTGACATTTTAGAAACGTAGTCGATAAGATTTCATTTAAATACATCTTTATAACGACACGTTCTTACAACATACGTGTACAGTACATGTATATGCATGTTATGCAGTTGTGTTGCTGAAGTGTGATCATTACTCACCTTGGCGTATCAGCCGGAACATTGGCACGATTTCTCTGGACCTTTGTCGTCCTGGGGGTGTCGATCGTTGTTCCGACGTCCTCAGCAATGGCACATGCCTCATTGAACCACTCATCCCACACCACATCGATATCCGCTCGCATCGTTTCCACTTACCGGATAACAAAGTCAATATGGCCATATGCCCGACATATGTCATTGTCTCTCTTCTGCAGTTTGATACTATGTGCCTTTACAGGTTGGAGCTCTCAATCAAATTTTCTCCTGCACTCGTCCCTTCGCCGTGGTCATCCTTAATTGCACCTCCCTCAGAAATGTTACCACCATCGTCGGGCGTAGTACAATGTTCTTGCGTTTGTGATCTGTGGAATATCGTAACTATCATAGGTTTGTGTGGTTTTTCACTAAATTACGAACATATTCAAAGATACAAAATCATTTAACAAAATGAAGCAAAGGTGTCACATTTGGGAGTAATGTAAAGGTGATCTAGTATAGATTTGTTCGTTCTATATCTATCTTAAATTAATTGACATAAAATTCATATACATTAACATGAACTCTACAATTTGTATAAATTCTCTACGTCATTTACGGAAAATATTGCATTATTTTCGAACTTAATATAGGCGAAATACGGTGATGCGATAAGGGTGGTTTTCTCAGATCCCGGTTCCTATGTGTATTATATATGACCCAGGATTTGACAAAACCACCCTTGTCGCAACACCGTATTTCGACGATATTGATTTCAAAAAAATGAATTATTTTCGGCAAATGAGCTCATGCGGAATGACATTTGTTTTAGTTTTCCACGTCATTCACAGAAACTTATTGCCGATATTGATTTCGAAAATCGGTCATAGTAAATACGATCTATTTTCGAAATCAGTATCGGCGGAAAACGGCGATGCGACATGGGTGGTTTTCTCAGATCTCGGCTTATGTTATATGGGCCGGGATCTGACAAGACCACCTTTATCGCATCGCCGTATTTCACCGATATTGATTTTGATAATCGGTCATATTTTCCACAAATGACATCGAAAATTGACACACATTTCAGAGCTCATGGATGATGCGGAATGTAATTCCACATGCGCTCTGAAATTTGTGTCAATTTCACATGTCATTTACAGAAAATATTGCGTTTTTTTTCGAAATCAATATCGGCGAAAATCGGCGATGGCATGATGCGAATCATAACTTAAGGGTGGTTTTCTCAGATCCTGGCTCATATGTTAGAGATAATTAGACATTGGAGTAAGTAATTGAACACATGCAAAGTCTGTTAAATGATCATCAATATCAGGGTACACTAAGGTCAGACCTTGGGAATGTTTTGAAACGATCGGCACACGCGGCATTACATGTACACGCGGAATCTGGACTTCTGTCGCCAGACACGCCGCTGACAGGATAGGCTATATGTACACAGGTCAGCGCCATGTAGGCTACTCAGTGGGTTCTGGATATTATACTACCAATGAGGACAGCCTCAGGTGGTGGACAGTGGGGGCCGAGAGGTGGGAGGTAGGGGGCTGGAGATGAGAGGTAGGGGGTGGGAGGTGGGAGGTGGGAGGACAGGGGGCCGGGAGGTGGGAGGTAGGGGCGGGAGATGGGTGGTAGGGGCGGGAGGTGGGAGACTAGACTGACCCCCCTGTCCACCCCCTCACCAATATGAGCCATGTATGTACAGCTGCTGAAGCCCGTCACACAGGTAGCACCTATTATGTGTTTGACGCCGACAAGGTTGAGCAAGGAAATTATTGGGCACCGGTCTGTGGAGATTGCCATAAATAAGTTACACATTTTGACTATACCTATCAGTGAAAAATGATTTCATGCTGGTCTGTCGCATCTTTTTCGCGACAGGCTTCATCGTGCAAATCTAGAGCAGTCAGGTTATTGTTGTTGTTGTTTCTGCTGCGTGCACATGTTTCCCGCGTTTACTTTTCATGGCACCGTAAATGATCAACGCTCTATGATCAATCATGAATCATGCGAATACAATGTAAAGTAGCTACAGTAACAAACACAATACATATACATATTCAATCGTTTAATTGTGTATGGTTCACGTTTTTAAACATATATCGAACATGTTCGTCCATCATGAATACCATCATGACAATTTCATATCAGTTCAGATTTGCGTAACCTCCGTGGCTGAACGGGGGGGGGGGGGGGGGGGGGGGGGGGGGGGGGGGGGGGGGGGGGGGGGGCGGGGGGGGGGGGGGGAGGGGGGGGGGGGGGGGGGTTGCAATTGCAACCAACCTAACCCAGTGGTAGATCCGCGCCTGATATGTACATGTAGAATTTGTATATAGGCCTATGGCGGACCCACCTAGCAGTCTGCTCAGCTCCGCTTGGTCGACGAACAAACGGTGCTAGTTCGAAAGTATAGTAAACTATTTCAATTAAGAAGTCCCGCCCCCCCCCCCCCCCCCCCCCCCCCCGCCCCACCCTAACCTGAAATCCTGAATCCGCCCCTGGAAAGCACCGTGGCGTACGTACATGTATTTTGCATAACTGCACACTATAACAGTCAGTGATTTACACCCTAAATTTGTCCCGATCACAACATTGGTTTTGTTGAAATGACACTCCACACCCTGCGACTATTGTTCGAAGCAGTTCATTTGAATTTAGACGCTTAATGTTTGCCTGTTCGTTTGCTTTATATTATGTACACGCCTCCGACTAGAACGGCCCTTTGATAACAAACAAAGCACGCGGACGAACATTATTTAGTACAATGTAGTACAATGTAAGAACATTAACAACAATCTGGGAAAGTCGGACTTCTTAAATGTGTAAATGTTGGAGACCTGTGCATCTGTGCAGTCTAATCAGTGTCTGCAATGATTGCAAATATACTAGTAAAATTACTATACAGTGTACATTCATATAACCATATTTACAAGTGGTAATTTTAAAGAATATTTACATTGTTATCAAACGGCAATCGTACGGCTGATTCAATGTGATATTTTTGAAGTCGCTAAATATTACTTGAAACCGTACACGTAAGTGGTAGCAGATACACATATAAATCAGTAGGCTACGTCCTTGGTGGCTACACTTATTATGTATTACAATTATAATGATTATAGTGTCGCAGTAAATGACAATTTAGAGTTTGTAAATGATTTTATAGGAAGACACACACACCAGCAGGGTTTAAGTATTCGGTACTATAGTTTATTAGTTTACACTTAGTTCACATTCGAACTCACTAATTGTGATTGTTTAACAGGGGTTATCTCCCCTATCCAAATTCTCCCTTTGATGGTGCCAATTACATATCAGTTACAAAGATTAAAACGTTAATTAAATATGCATGTGACACTAAATACTAAAACATGTTTGGCCCAGTATCACCATGATGCGATATGCCAGGAGCAGCTTATATTTTGGCACTATCATAATTATACCCCCCCCCCCGGAACGAGTTGTGTAGGGGGGGGGGGGGGGGGGGGGGGTGGGGTAGGTATACTGGAGTCCGGTTGTCCGTCCGTCCGTCCGTCCGTCCGTGCATGCGTCCGTGCGTCCGTAAACTTAACATCAGAGAAATATTGTTTTCACTTCTATTTCCTTCATCTAAAATGCTTAATATTTCACACATGCATTCCTCTAAGGCTCTACTACCATGCTGTGCCAAATCCACGACCGTCTAACCCCCGCTGATCACATCCCAAGGTCAAGGTCAAATACTTGGTCGCTTTACAACAATTAACATCAAAGAAATAAGTTATAACTTCTATTTCCTTCATTCAAAATTCTTAATATTTCACTCGTCCATTCCTCTAAGGTTGTACTATCATGCTGTGACAAATCTACGACCGTCCAATCACCCGCTGACCCCAAGGTCAAGGTCACATACTTAGTCTCTACAAAACTTAACATCAGAGAAATATGTTATAACTTCTATTTCCTTCATCGAAAATTCTTAATATTTCATGCATGCATTCCTCTAAGGCTCTACTATCATGCTGTGACAAATTCCGCTGATCTCGAGGTCATGGTCACATAGTTAGTCTCTTTACAAAACTGAACATCAGAGAAATCGGTTATTACTTCTATTCCATTGCTCGGATCTGCTTCACATTTCACACACGCATTGCTCCAATGGACCTCTACCACCCTGTGACAAATTCACGTCCATGCCACTCCCGCTAAGCCCAGAGTCAAGGTCAAGCCCACACACATGAAAATTTCCAAATCGTATTTTTATGTTGATTTTTGAAACATTCGACAGGCGAAACAGTAAATTAAACGAATTAAGCCGCCCAGTTATATTTGTTACATAATACTGATTATGTGATGGTGTTATCTAACAATTACCGGTTATATGGTTATTTAGTTTCAAATGTCAGTATTGTCACAGTTCATGACACATTTCTCATCAGAGGTATATGTTGTGACCACTCATTTGAACCGTCTCGCCGAGACGGTTCAAATGAGTGGTCACAACATATACGTTGGTTCAGAAATAAGGAAAATAGATAGAGAATAGTAGGTTAGTGCCGTGAATGGGAAAAAATATCTGGCAAGGCTCAGCAAACTGGATGGGCGAGGCTCTGCCGAGCACATCCCGTTTCCGTGCCGCGCCAGATATGTTTTCCCATTAACGGCACTAACCTACTATTCTATTTATCCCGTCAACACCTTCAAATGGCTGTAAGATGCAACAATTGTATTGACTGGATATCAAAAATGTTTCTCGGCACCGTGTTTCACGGCACATACGCACTGTGTTGACGGGATAAAAATCAATTTTGGGAAGGTTCTCTGGAACATTTCTTATCGGTTTTAGAACCACATGTAACATCTTCTAATTGGCCATAAAATCACAGACAACTGTGTCCAAGAAATATACAGGTGGCTCCCAGTCTGGTGCGTGCAGAAATAATATAACATAATTACGTATAATGTAACCGAATGCTCAAGTTCTGTTACGGTAACGTGCGATGTGAAAGCATCTTATTAGCCTAACAAACTTTTTTTTCAACAGGTCAATTACTTTTTGTAATATATGTTGAAATTGGTCTATTTCGCGTATAGTTTTAACTGTTCAGTTCAGGACCCAACAATTTAAATTAGATACATTCCGTAAGTAAAAACATCATGGAATGAATCTAATAAGTTCACGTATGCGCAAGACCGTTTCCGACAACTAAAAAAAAATCAATGATATTTTTACTTACGGCATGAATCTAATTTAAATTGTTGGGTCCTTAAAAAGACCAAATAATTAGGTGTGTATATATATATATAAGTACAGTGTTGTTAAACTATAGATTAAACACATAATGTCTAGAAAGGTAATATCGTTCAAGTAATTATTCATCCATCCCCTGTGGTTTATTTTTCATTTATTTGATGGCATTCCATAAACTATTGATTGTATTATTGTAGCAGAAGAAGCACACTATTTTTATAACATGGGGAGCAGAAAAACGAAAAGTGGGATTTTTTAAAATGACTCCGAAACGTAATGAAATAGTTTCGAACGTATGAAGTAATATACGAAGAAAACGTATATACTAACCCTTATAATGTTGGGAACGAAACGGTTATTTTGTCTTCTTTCTCAATAAAAACATAGTTTGACAGCACTTTGGAAATAATTATAATGTGATGTCAAACCATGTTTCTGATGATGAAAATGTTATGTGTATGCAATAAATAAACAGCAGACGATAGAAGAATTTAATTAAGTTTGTTCTTCAACATGTTCAAGAAACTTTTTGTCTGTCCTAGTTTTGGCAAATGGATCAATGATTCCGACATGTACTCACACGGTGCTCTAAATCAATCAGTTTGGTTGGTTGAGTACGAGCATTGCCCAACACTGTTAAATGACATTATAGTCTGTTTCACGAAAGCTGCCCCAAAGTTTACGGCCATATAAACAATTCAAAAACAAGGTTCCTTTTGATAATATTAAATTAAAGGAAAACTTAAAAATGAGCCTTCTTTTTATTTCGTGAAATTTGGTCAAATATTGATTTTATTGCGAAAACAAAATTTCCCCATATTAAATCCCCATAGACATCTTCACGGAGTGAAGATGTCTATGGGGATTTAACATGGGGACATTTTTTTGAATTTTAGAAATACTGGACCGATTTTTAAAATTTAACTTTTGTTTTCTTAGTTAGATCATATCCAAGCTATCTAGCTAGGTTTCGGAGTCAATTTCCCAAATAAATAGTTTTTTGACTCCTCCCACAAGTCCTCTACCTCTTTCCCCCCCCCCCCCCCCACCCCCCCCCCCCCCCCCCCCATGTTAAATTCTCATAGAGAAATAAATGTTTCGTAATAAAACCAATATTTGACCGAATTTCACGAAATAAAAAGAAGGCTCATTCTTAAATTTTGCTTTAATTTAATATTATCGAAAAAAATATTGTTTTTGAATTGTCTATATAGCCGTAAAATTTGGGCAGCTTTCGTGAAACAGACTATAAGTTTAATGGCGATTTCTTTTCATTACAGGTACAACTCGGCTGTGAATGCAGCTATGACAAGTTACATTGAAACTTATGTATTGGGGATATATAGAGAATAGTAGGTTAGTGCCGTGAATGGGAAAAAAATATCCGGCAAGGCTCAAGCATTTCTTTATTTCTCATCAGAAGTATATGTTGTGACCACTCATTTGAACCGTCTCGCCGAGACGGTTCAAATGAGTGGTAACAACATATACTTTGGTTCAGAAATAAGGAAAATAGATAGAGAATAGTAGGTTAGTGCCGTCATGCACCTATCAATGTCTTCCCCGCCCGGGGGGGCGGCGGGCACCCCCCGGGGAATTAGACAATTTGCAAAACTGACTGTCTAATTCCCTACTGTAGGGAAAGAATTGTGTGTCTAATTCCCCAGAGTGGTAGCTACCAGAGTCGTCTAATATCCCCAGGGTGGGGCATACTTTTTCATGATTAGTTGGAATCTTTTGACTTATTTTGTAGTCACAATTGTTGGAATGCCAGTTTTTTAAACCATATTCAATAAGTGTCTTGCTGTCATTGAGATAAGTGCACATGCGAAGTTTGATGAAGATCGGAGGAAAGGAACTAAAGTTATCGTGCGGAAACCGCACGGGGACATATGAGGGGCTTTAACTGAAGCAAAATTAAAAGCCCGGCTATTCTCTGGGCCAGGAGGGGCGGGGATTCCCATTGACTGGCAGGGATGTGGCTATAGGGGGGGGGGGGGGGGGGGGGGGGGGGGGGGGGGGGGGGGGGGGGGGTGTCTCCCCCCCCCCCCCCCCCCAGTTATCGGCTAAATTGTCAATAGTTGGAAATTCGGTGGTAATAATTCAATAGTTGGAAATTTCAGACTCTAAATCTAGTATATAATTTCAGTAGAAAATTGATGTTTCCAACTAGGATTTCCCTCAGAATTTTCCAACTGATGGCCCGGATAGTCCAAATTTCCAATCAAAACCCAAAATTTTCCCAAACTAAAATTCAACAGTTGGAAATTTCAGACTCTAAATCTAGTATATAATTTAGTAGAAAATCTATATTTCCAACTGGGATTTCCCTCTACGTGGTAGAACCTAGACAATGTGTATTATACAGGGCCGGATCCAGGGGGGGTTGGGGGGGGGGGGGTGGGGGGGGGGGGGGGGTGGGGGTGGGGGGGGGGGGGGGGGCGCCTCCTTTTGTATTTTTTTATTTTTGGGGAGCGGAGCAATGTTTTTCCCCCTCCCCGTTTTGGGGGGGGGGACTCCAGATGATTTTTTTTTCGGAGCAATGATGTACTCAATTAGAAAAGTTGTTATTTTTGACTTGGGTAAATGTTAGAGTATTTTGTTCTCAAATGCTAGGAAAATGCATCTGAGGCATCTGATTTTCAAAAATTTTCTGGGGGAGGACCCCCACACACCCCCACCCCCTCACCTACGCCCCCCCCCCCCTTTATTCAAATCCTGGATCCGGCCCTGTTATACTCCTATATGTGGAAAGCGGGATTGATAAGTTACATATGGTACATTACCCCAGTTGGAAATTTGGTGGGGATTCACCCCCAGCAAAACCCCCCTAGCCACATCCCTGTTGACTGGTGCATATTAAACTCGATTGGGAAGTTGGAATTTGGCTGGTAACCGCCCCCCCCCCCCCCCCCCCCCACACCATCAAACATTGATACACCACTCTACAACGTACCAACTACCGTATCACTTCCAATTCAGTAGAATTCAAATTAATATGAAAAGTGCCGAATTTAGGTTCGTCCGATTATTACTCCCCATATTATTCATCGATGGTAACCATAAAAAATGTGCGCATTTCAAGTGACAGGCCGTAGGTTTGTGCGGCCAGGTTGTGCTTTAAATATATACTCTACACACTTGAAACAGGTCGAGTATGGAGTTTTGCCTCAACCAGGCGCAAACTTCTTCCACCGTAAAACTTTCCATTACCACGATGTTGTTGTTGTTGTCGCCCTTAGATTACCTGCGCTAGTTTTTAGCGCATCAGAAATTTTGGTCAGAAATATACCGGCGCATTTTATACCGACGCTGATCATTCGGCTATCGCGGTAAAAGAACGCACTAAAACTCTGTTCGCGACATGTTTTTCTGACGGTTGCGTACATGTACTGCTAACTTTGTTATGTTGAATTGTCTAATTCCCGACCCTTGGGTCACCACTGTGTGTCTATTTCCCGCATGTCGGGTAATTATGTCTTGTCTAATTCCCGTCTATCGGGAATATTTTGCTGTCTAATTCCCCGTGGGTGCCCGCCGCCCCCCTGGGCGGGGATCACATTGATAGGTGCATGAATGGGAAAAAATATCTGGCAAGGCTCAGGAAACTGGATGGGCGAGGCTCTACCGAGCACATCCCGTTTCCGTGCCGCATCAGACATTTTTTCCCATTCACGGCACTAACCTACTATTATATTTATCCCGTAAACACCTACAAATGGCTGTAAAATGCAAAACTAGTATTGACTGGATATCAAAAATGTTTCACGGCACCGTGTTTCACGGCACATACGCACTGTGCTGACGGGATAAATTCTGATACCTCGAAGGCTGTCATTAAGGGTAAGTTTACTGTTGCTTCTTCATGTCGATTGAAATTGATTAGCATCTTATTATACTAACTTTATTTTATGGCTGACGATAAAGTACTTGATTACCGGAATTCATTAGTGAAATTTCACTCGATATTCCACTGTTTGAAACTAATAATATGACTTCGGAACAGTGAAAATAACATCCCAAACCGAACTACTGTTTTTAAACTCCACCCATGCACTCCGATTAAAGTTCTGTTCTGTGACGTATTTGTATAAATTATTGCGCCACAGGGGCAAATGTGTATTATTGTGAATCGTATTTTATCCCGTCAACACAGTGCGTATGTGCCGTGAAACACGGTGCCGTGAAACATTTTTGATATCCAGTCAATACTATTTTTGCATTTTACAGCCATTTGTAGGTGTTGACGGGATAAATAGAATAGTAGGTTAGTGCCGTGAATGGGAAAAAATGTCTGATGCGGCACGGAAACGGGATGTGCTCGGCAGAGCCTCGCCCATCCAGTTTCCTGAGCCTTGCCAGATATTTTTTTCCCATTCACGGCACTAACCTACTATTCTCTATCTATTTTCCTTATTTCTGAACCAAAGTATATGTTGTTACCACTAATGAGTGGTCACAACATATACCTCTGATGAGAAATAAAGAAATGCTTGAGCCTTACCGGATATTTTTTCCCATTCACGGCACTAACCTACTATTCTCTATATTTTATTGTTTGATTATTTGTGTAACATGTATTTCATCTGTTGTATTTTAATATAACGAGACAAACAACAGTATGATAAATTATACATTCTGGAATTATTTGTTAAGCAACAATTGATGTTTAGTAAATGTGTCGTGCTGAGGCATGGGGCTCCACACGTGTTGCCTAAACTCACAAATGGGGTGCGAATTGATGATGAGGCTATACACTATACATACTGAATATATGACGCAGGTAGAAGCTGACCATAGCATATGAACATACAAAATATGCATATACAATATGGTTGCCGAGTAGTGTCGGTTTCAATTGAATCTGATAAAAAAGTAAATTTGGCCATTTGAATGGCATTTTTTACGACTAATGTATAATCCGATCATTATATAGAACATATGATTAGTAATATCTGAACCATTATGCAAAGCCTGAACTTATTACATGTACTTGAATGAGCGTGAAAATACAGTGTTCATTATACTGGTGGGGGGGGGGGGGGGGGGGGGCTTGTATATGCCTCCGTCCCCACACCCCGTATACTGGGAGTGTATATCGCGACGTATACGTACGTGTATATTTCGACATCGATATCTCTCAACGATCATAAGACCCATTTTCGCAGGAATCGGTAACGGTAAGGGAAGTCATATTACCTCCCAGGATCAAGAACGATAACTCTCGCATACCCTAGATATTCGAGTTATCGACTAACCGATCCCCATACGTTTACATTGTATGTCCGCCCTTCGCCCTCCTCCGCCCTCCATGGATAAACGTACTCCCACCCTACACACTACTGACGATCCTAGATTTGCACTTACGAACATTTTAGTCGTACGAAGTTTTGTGAAACTGGCCCCCGGTGGCTACACTTCTTTGTTGCAATCTCTGGAATGAGATTACTTATCAAACCTGTGTGTACTTATTGGTTCTCAGCTTTGACGGTTTATGGCTTAATCTTGACAGCGTTGCATAACATACAGACGAATTAATGACCATGTGATATGCAGATTTTCGAATTTAATATCTGTAAAAATTAAAAGAACTTTCGCAATTCTTTGAAAAAAAGTTCAATATTATTCCCGACTTGAAATAAATACGATATTTAGAATCCATGTAAAATAACAAACATTCTGATATGAATATTGACAGAAATCGACCAATAATTATATATTTGACATCTTTGTTAAATGATTCTCTCTTAAATAATGTGGCCGGAATGGTCCTTAGACCTTGCAAGGACGGCCGGTAGATGTGGATTCTATGTTTGGGGCGGTTCTACATATGGTGGGACTCGAAACAGTAACTGTAAATGAAACAATTTACGAATATTTAATAAAGTAATACATGTGAAAACTGATGTTTATGTAATGGCGTCTTCTAGAGAAGTGATAGCAGTAATATGCAGATAACAAAAGTGGACATGTGGGCCAAGGCATCAAACAATAGAAATGGCAAACCGGTGAAATGCACAAAGGTCAAGTAATCGGAATCTCCTAAAATGTATTCAACCTAAATCGGAATTTAGATTGCATACATAACAGGGGACAAAGCAAAGCATGTATAATACAAGGTACCCATAATATTACCTGTAAATGAAACAATTTACGAATATTTAATAAAGTAATACATGTGAAAACTGATGTGTATGTAATGGCGTCTTCTAGAGAAGTGATAGCCCGCCACCACAACGCGCGCGCATGCTCGTGCATTTGTTAGTCACGTGATGCCTAACAACAGACTACCTGTGCACGAGATGAACTAGGTACGAACGCTATACAAGAGTGGGTGGATGGATGGACAGTGGCCAAGGAGTGGGGGTGCAAAACAAACACGTAACGCAGGGTACATTTTATTTTCCACAAACTCCACTGCCACAATAACAAAACCGTTTTGCGCCCTGTGCAGACCCAGATCAGCCTGCACATCCACGCAGTCTCATAATGACCTACACCGCTCGCTACTGTATGGTGCGGACCAAATTCCAGTTCATAACAATTTCCCACCACTTCTTTTAATGCGACCCAGCATTTATCTAAATACACATCCAATTGACGGATATTGTTAATTATCCCGTCAACACAGTGCGTATGTGCCGTGAAACACGGTGCCGTGAAACATTTTTGCTATCCTGTCAATACAATTTGGAGATGCGGCTGGGGATATCTTTTTGCATTTTAAAGCTATTTGTAATGTTGACGGGATAAATGGAATAGTAGGTTAGTGCCGTGAATGGGAAAAAAGATATTTGGCGCGGCACGGAAACGGGATGGGCGAGGCTCTGCCGAACACATCCCGTTTCCGTGCCGCGACAGATATTTTTCCCATTCACGGCACTAACCTACTATTCTATTTATCCCGCCAACACCTACAAATAGCTTTAAAATGCAATACAAATAACCCCAGCCGCCGCACATATTCATACGCAGTGATTAGGTCGTATTGACAGGATAACAAAACTGTTTCACGGCACCGTGTTTCACGGCACATACGCACGTGTGGACGGGATAAATTTACATTTCACACTAATATTAAAGGTACATGCCCACTCAGTAGGCACACAATGTTCGCTATATTAATTAAATAAGTGTATAATTGTGTCACTATTCCACCAGTTCTAAAAAGTACGAGTGTCCGCTATACATATATAATCTTTTAGTAATATTTATTTTACTGCAATAGGTGGCCGGTTTAGTTCAGTAGGTAGAACGTCGGACTGTGAATCGGGACACCCCGGGTTCGATTCCCACCTCACCTTCTCCGAATGGCCGATTCGAAGACAACTTCGGATGGGGTCTTAAATAGTCGGTCACGACATGCAAGGTCATCGAACCAGTCGTTAAATCAAAGCATTCACATTTATTTTACTGATAGTGACTCGCAGGCTATTTTCATATGCAAATGAGGCATGTCACTTTCTAATTAGTTATACTAATTAAATGCGTCACCTGATAAAATAATATTTTAGACAGATTATAAAGTATGATCATTGCACATCCAACAAATAAATACAGAGGATAAATAGTGATGTCCGTTAACATTTTACGGAAACACGGTTATGGCCCCTAATATCAATCTGATGTAAAATGTATAATAATGCCAATCAGTACGTGGGGTAATGATGAATGAATGCTTGTTTTACCAGAAAATGTCATATCGACAGAATAATACAAAACCATCGTCTCCCTATATTATAACCTACTGAGTGGGCATGTACCTTTAACATATTACACATCT
>CM055275.1:16462922-16478177 GCA_029237695.1 Conchocele bisecta | reverse complement strand
TGTGCCATTTATATAAACAATGATTTGTACCAGTTCAGCGGTATCTTTCATGTGTGCAAGATAATAGTTTGTTCTACGTTAGAATGCATCCCGACGAAGATGTCTGAATGAGTACTTCAAGCCGAATGATACTCAATATCTCGTTTGATGTCTCATATTCGCGTGGATTTAAATAACTTTCACGTGTAATGGATATAAAATAGAGTAATTAACCATGAGGGGGCCAACGAGCATGGACAAACATAACAGTAGCAATACATCCATAGCATCTATGGCACGTGTACAACGGTGGCTACAGAGTCTACAACATGGCCAAAAAATGCCATGAACTCCAAAATCAGTGGTGTACGGTCCCCACCAAAAACAATAACTACAATAAATAGGAAAATAACACAAAATATATCAAAGGCTCCACAAAGGCGTCTCAGCAGGAATGCTGTCGTACATGGTGTTATATAATGGTAAGTCAGGTTTTATAATGTACCATGCAGACTCCAATTATATGTAATTGATACATGTTGACAGCCATGTCCTGCCTCACCCTGCATGTCTCATTCTATGATCAGTACTTGTATTAAACACGTGTATATCTAAACCTATCTTGTCTCCATACAATATAACATGGTGGCAGCGGTAAACTAAGGAATTTAAATATTTGAAATTTTATACTAGTGACAGTATTTGCTATTATTAGGATAATCATGGCAGCATTTAGTTTTGCAAATCCAGACATATTTGAATTTGGAAATCCGGAGTCATGGGAGAAGTGGATGAAACGTTTTGAACGGTTCCGCTCTGCGTCGGGTTTAGCAGAAAAATCCCAGGAAACTAAAATTAATACATTACTGTATTCAATGGGAAGTGAATCTGAGGATATTATTGCGTCATTTGGGTTAACCAATGAGGAGCACAATGATTGGGACACTGTCACAAAAAGATTAAATGCGTATTTTGTTCCAAAACGCAACGTTATATTCGAGAGTGCCAAATACAACCAACGTGTACAGTTTGATGGCGAAAGTGTAGACTCGTTTGTAACCACACTACACACCCTGGCGGAAACATGCCAGTTCGGAGCACTCCATGATGAAATGATTCGAGACAGAATTGTCGTGGGATTAAAAGACCACAGATTGTCCGAACATCTCCAATTAGACGCGGGTTTGACACTTGAAAAAGCTGTAACAGAAGCAAGACAGCGGGAAATGATCAAGTCCCAACAGTCTACAGTTCATGGAAAGAAAGAAGGCTTATATACGGACAGTGTGAAACAACACGGATATAAGAATCACAAGTCGTGGCAGTCACCGCGACAAACATCGCAGACATCGAAACCGTGTCACCGATGTGGCAATAAATTGGGACACTCAAAAGACAAATGTCCAGCCAGAGATGTCCGGTGCTTCCGATGTAACCGAAAGGGACATTTTCAACAGAAATGCCTGGCTAGAATTCAAGAGGTCAAGGCAGCGCAGTCGGGTATCGACGCGGAATGGTTGGGCATCCAGACGGGGCGTTCGGATGTTCAGACGGGGCGGTCAGATGTCCAGACAGAGCGGTCGAGTGTCCGGGAAGCACAATCGGGTATCGACGCGGAACGTTCGGGTATCCAGACAGATGTCCAGGCGATGCAGAAAGATATATCGACAGAGGGCGATTTTCTTGGAACTATCAAGGCTGCACAACGGTGTAAGCCGTGGATGACAAACATACGTGTGAATGAACAGAACGTGAAATTCAAAGTCGATTCAGGTGCCGATGTAACCGTGATATCTGACAAACAGTTCCATTCACTTAAAGGAATTGCACTGGTGAAAACTAGTAGAGAACTGAGTGGGGCAAGTGATTCAAAACTGAATGTACTTGGGAAATTTGAGTGTCTGTTGAAATCAAACAGTGCAATGTGTGTTTCTGATATTTATGTGGTACAAGGTCTCAGAGGTGCACTTCTTTGTCGACTTGCGATTCAATCACTAGAGATAATCAAAGAGGTAAATCTTTTTTCTGTAGAAACAACATCCGAACATGTGCAAGACAAATTTCCTAAGCTGTTTAATGGGTTAGGGAAGACCGACTGGGAATATAAGATAACTCTTGATAAAGATGCCCAACCCTATTCTGTATTCACCCCACGCAGAATCCCTATTCCCATTATGGACAAGGTCAAGGCTGAGCTCGAGCGCATGCAGCAACGAGGGGTCATTTCATAAGTAACTGAACCTACTGAATGGTGCTCTCCCATGGTAATTGTTCCGAAGTCTAATGGTCAAATTAGAATATGTGTTGAATGAGTCGGTCAAACGCGAGCGATATATTTTACCATCGGTCGATGAGACACTTTCAAAGTTAGCTGGTGGTCGCTATTACTCAAATATCGATGCATCTAGTGGGTTCTGGCAAATAAATCTTGCAAAAGAGTCCCGCAATTTGACTACGTTCATAACTCCGTACGGTCGTTTCTGTTTTAACAGACTTCCATTTGGAATTTCCTCAGCACTCGAATTCTACCAAAAGAAAATGTCGGAGTTGCTCGAGGGATTTTCAGGAGTAGTTTGTCAGATGGACGATGTTCTTGTGTTTGGGGAAACAAAGCAAGAACACGACACAATGCTTCTCATGGTGTTAAAAGCCATAGAGAAAGCTGGTATCACACTCAATGATGAAAAGTGTGAGTTCTATAAATCCTCTGTCCGATTTCTAGGCCACATTGTAGGCCAATATACAATTGAGGCTGATCGTCAAAGATCAAAGCCATTGTGGATATGCCTAAACCAGAAAATGTTTCTGATATCCGCAGTTTCTTAGGCATGATAAATCAGTAGGCTAAATTCTCGCCAAAGATGGCAGAACTGACTAAGCCACTGCGTGACCTTCTTAAGGTCAAAAATGCATGGGCTTGGGGCCCAGCACAAGAGACGGCTTTCACTAGAATTAAAGCTGAGTTGAGTTCGCCAGCAATTCTAGTTCAGTATGATCCCAAAAAAGAAATCTTGGTTTCGGTGGATTGCTCCTCATTTGGTATGGGAGGTGTTTTACGTCAGAAACACGGGGGTACATGGAAGCCAGTCGCATATGCATCTCGCTCGCTGTCAGAAACCGAGCAGAGGTATGCACAGATAGACCGGGAATGTTTAAGTTTAACATGGACCTGTGAGAAACTTGCAAATTTTCTTATAGGAGTCCACTTCAGTATGGAGACAGACCATAAACCATTGGTTCCTCTACTGAGTACAAAATATTTGACAGAGTTAACTCCCAGAATACAGAGGTTTCGGATACGGCTCATGAGATATCAGTTCTCAATCAGCTATAGAGCAGGTAGTAAACTTGTTACAGCTGACTGTTTATCCAGAACACCTCTGTCTGGACCGTGTGACTCAGATCATGAACTAAATTTAGAGGCAGACCCTTTTGTAGATACAGTAATTCAGAGTTTACCAGCCTCGTCAAGTCGCCTGGAACAAATCAAGTCCCAGTATGAGAATGACGAGGTCTGCAGTAATCTCCTGACATACTGTAGCAAAGCTTGGCCTGAGAAATCTGCCCTGGCCCTAAATGAAACTATGAAACCATACTGGCACACAGGGGAGAAATTACTGTTGAACAAGGACTACTGTTGAAAGGTGTCCGTTTGATCATTCCCAAGGTCATGCAAGCTGAAATGCTTGACAGAATTCATAATGGCCACCAAGGTATTACCAAGTGCAGAAAACGGGCACACATATCTATTTGGTGGGTAGGTCTGAGTACCGTGCTGGAAAATGTAGTCAAATCTTGCCAGAAATGCATTGAAAACACGAGCGACCATGCCGAGCCCTTGTTATCATCCGAATTCCCAAGTCGGCCTTTCCAAAGGGTAACATCCGATTTATTTGAGCTAAATGGTCAGTCATACTTGCTGGTGGTTGACTATTTTTCCAGATATATTGAGATTGCCAAACTGAGCAGTTTAGGCACAAACGCGGTTATCACTCACTTTAAGTCAATCATGGCGAGACACGGGTTAGTGGACACCCTTGTCAGTGATAATGGGCCATGCTCTAATTCAGCAGAATTCAAGAGATTTGCTGCATCATGCGGGTTTAACCATGTAACCAGCAGTCCGAGATATCCGCAAAGTAATGGACTCGCGGAACGGCCAGTCCAAACTATTAAAAGCATGCTGAAAAAATCAGATGACCCATACATGGCACTGCTTGCATATAGGACAACCCCATTACACAATGGTTACAGCCCAGCTGAATTGCTTATGGGGAGAAAATTGCAGACGACAATTCCTGTAGTACCCAAAGCACTAAATCCTGAATGGCCCAATCTCAAAACTGTGCAGCATTTTGAGAAGCATGTTAAAATAAGTGGATTTTAACACCATTACAGTTTTCTAATAGTTCTAAATAATAGATATATTGAAAACAATATTGAAAAATGTCAATTTTGGCGGCAATTTTGGAATGTATTGGTATTTTATGATGTGATGGTGTATAACGTCCATTCTATACCATTTATTAACCAATTTGGCAATACATTATAGCAATTTACATGGTTCGTACTTGTCTAAATGCCAATTAACAGTCATAATATAAACAGCTCACAATTTGTTCATCCAGTGGCTTTTTTAGCGCAGACACTGAGGATTGATAGACAATAGGCTACTGAATCTGAAAAGCATACTCACCAAAATTCCACATGGGGGAGAGGGGGGTGGGGGTATTGGTAGCCCAAGGTTTATAAACTGATATATCACAATCCATAGGTTTCCAGATCTCCAGTTCAGGAGCGTAATTTGACCAAAGGTTTTGGGTATTTTTCCAAATTCTTCACCAAAAGTGGTAAGTTGAGAGAGCTTTAGAAACGTCTCAATGAGACGATACTAAAGCACTCACAACGTGCCATTTTTGGTGAGAAAATAACAAAATTCCCCTCAAATTACGCACCTGATCGGAGCTCTGTGTTTCTAAGATAAAATAAATACTCTGACACCCGTATACTTAGTATTACATGTACATTACTTCCTCATTGCGCATGCGCCTAGCCGGTCTGGAACTATATCGCTCACAAATATGAAAGTTTGTGCCAGTGTATATCCTGAACTCACTGTTTATCTGAACCCACCATTGGAAACAGATATAATGCTGATCAGTGTATTCCCCGGTCTTTCTGCATATCCGCCATATTTCATTAGCTGAATGGAAGTCAGTGTTTTCGTGATGAGTCAGTGTGTCAACAATATTTCCTGGCTGAATGGTACACGGTGTAGTCCCTCATCAGTATATGCGTCAACATTGCTACCATTGCTAAAGTATCACCGGTGCAGTTACCGGCCAGATTGTACACCAACACTGCTGCAAATCACGCAACGAGGATAATGACTGCTATCTGCTTTTGATAACAGGTTTTAAAAACAGTCTGTGGTCTGGACGGAACATGGCTGTTGGAATTATGTCCCATGCTGGGATTAATAGTTAATCTGCCCACGGAAAACTCTCAACAATTTCGCTTATTCTTGCAACAGATTAAAGATAACAGGTTAAACCGTGAGTCTGTGGTCTGGACGGAACATGGCTGTTGGAGTTATGTCTCATGGTGGGATTAATAGTTGATCTGCCCACGGAAAACTCTCAACAATTTCGCATATTCTTGCAACAAAATTGAGCGCCTGTCTTTTTCTCACAACTTTGTATGTATAGGTAGATAAACATTAACTAGTTAATTGATAAATATTACAATTCATGGATTATTTAACCAGAGAGACACACGTTCCTTCATCAATTATTTGTTCCAATACTATTTATCATTTAGTTTTGTTTTGGGATTTAAATGGCAGTTTGTCAGTCTAATACATACGCATTTTCTGTATAGATGGTGTTGCTTATTGGACATGCAAATGATAAAGATAATATATATAATGTACGTGTAATATCAAATTTACCTGTACTGATTGTGATAGTTTAGTTTATCTGTTGGATGATGTTTACTATGGAAGTAAATTCTGGACTACAATTATAATTCGTGCTGTTATATGGCACATAAAGACACAATACACAAAGCAGTTTGTCGAATAACAAAAACGCTGCCAACACCATGAATCCCATCGATGTGGTGATTTGATCATAAACATAGAAATTTTAAAAATTCTAAGCCAATCGCTCATGCAGTAACCACCCTATCCTTACACCCGCCAACCGCACATCTCATAATTTATACAAACCCTGTAAATCAGTCGGCCGCACGACCCCACGCACCATGCCCCATCTTGTGTTTAACTGACATCCAATTAGAGTTCATTGTGTGTTAAGTAAATGCGTATTTATTCTGTGGAGTATTGCATTTACTCACAATGATGGAGAAAAGTGACAATTATATTTGAATTTAGTCAAAGTTGACTTTAAAGTAATTCAGAATTAAATCTACGTGAAGGTCAAAATCGCTATTATAGCTGGATTTTACATATAATTAAATATTAAGTAAATGCGTATTTATTCTGTGAAGAATTACATTTACTCGTATATACAATAATGGAGAAGAGTGACAATTATATCTGAATTAAGTCAATGATGACTTTGAAGTAAATCAGAATTAAATCTACGTAAAGGTTAAATTCGTCATAATACTATTTTACATGATAGCTGAATTTTGCTTTTAATTAAATATTAAGTAAATGCGCATTTATTCTGTGAAGTATTACATTTACTCGTACATACAATGATGGAGAAGAGTGACAATTATATCCGAATTAAGTCAACGTTGACTTTAAAGTAAATCAGAATTAAATATACGTAAAGGTCAAATTCGTCGTATTATTATTTTTACCTGATAGTTGGATTTTACTTATACTTAAATGTTATTTATTTATACAATGATTCAATGTTCTATGATATTTACTGGTATGATTAATGTTGAAAAATAATACCAATTAAACACGATGTAAATGTAGCACATATGTTTTACTTTAAAGTAAATGTCACATTTTTTGGATAAAATTCCAAATATAATGGAATCACATATTCGCAATAATATATGAACTTTGTTTTCAATTAATGTGACGGTAAATTTGTATCTTCGTCTTTAAGTAGAGTTGAAGTTTACGGAAATATCATTAAACGCATGTCTTCGCTATTTTTTTAGTTATCGCTCTTTTTACTTTTCTTTTTTTTTATTTCTTGTCCGGAGCATAAGTTGAATATTGTATGGAATATTTAAAAAAAAAAAAATTCACACATTCATAGATATCGTGTCAAAGATGTGAGATTTCTCTTTTGGAGTTATGTCCATTTGTTTTTTTTTACATAGGATGTTTACAGCCAGTGTTATAGTTTCGTTCGTGTGAAACATATTGAAGGACTACTTTTTGTGGAGATTCGGATGAATATTTTCAACGACCTGTTTTTAAATTTCACGTTCACACTAATGTGTTGAAACTAACCTGTGCAATATACTTATTGGAAGAATTAAACAACCGAGAATCTCATTGCATATATTAGGGTTTATTTTATAACAATATGTGGAATTATTTTGTTGCCCATTAAGGACCTGTTCTATACATGAACATCGTTTAATTGAAAGATAATTTCTTCGCAAATATGATAGAATGATATATGTATAACATATATGTGAACACTGCCTTGTTACTGTATCCTATACGGCACATGGAATGGCCAAGTCGGCCGACCATCTTTGTGTGTTCCAGCCATCAGCCAGTTTCACCTGTTCTGCCGTTTGACAAAGAACTAAACATGTGAAGTAGAACATATGGTATAATGTAGCTAATCACATGTAGAAAAGTCAGGAGAACAGACTCCTATCAATTATATTACACCAAACTGTAAAATATGTCAGTTTTCTGGACAGGTTTGTGCCTGTGTTTTTAAAAACATGAAATACCATTATAAATACCCCCAGACACAGAAAATCGTACAGTGTATCACTTTTGCCTGTCTGGCCAACCACACAACACATACCATATATACCCACACAACACACACCTTATATACATGTACCCACTACTGTACTCTGTTATTAGCTATCAAATCCAGTGATATGTAAGCAGTTACCTAAGTGTTTTGTCCCTAGTGTCTACTCGCCTACTATGCGAGTAGATATGGCTTTACCTATAAATAATGTGTACACTAACAATAAGCTGTGCATCAGATTGTAAAGTTTACTCGTCAAAATTTATTTTGAGATTGATGGGAGAAATGATCAGATATCCCGTCTTTTCTACAGTTTGCTCGCATTATATTTATAGCTTGCCGTTGTCACATCTGTCTATTATGTATTGCACCAGATTGTATTTGGTTTACTGTCTTATTATTTACTGTATGTATCAAACGCACGAAATGGTGAAACTGTACGATGGCTTGTACATACAAAGATGGCGGAGATTGCAACTCAATGATCCATATAGTATACATTAACAAGACAATATTCACATATGTTATATTTATATTGGTGCAATACATAATAGACACATATGACAACGGCCAGCAAATTATACAAAATACGATATATCTGAGCATTTCTCCCATCAGTATCAAAATAAATGTTGATGTGTAAACTTCTCAAACTGATGCGCAGTCTATGTTAGTGTACATGCTACCCATAGGTAAAGCCATATTTACTCGCATAGTAGGTGAGTAGACACCAGGGACAATACACTTAGGTAACATTTTGAGTTATTTGTCAAACAGCAGAACAGGTGAAACTGGCTGGTGGCTGGAAGACACAAATGTGGCCGATTTTGCCACTCCATGTGCCGTATAGGATACAGTAACGAGGCAGTATTCACATATATGTTATACATTATTCTATCATATTTACGAAGCAATTATCTTTGAATCAAACGATGATCAGGTATTAGAACGGGTCCTTAAGGTTTTGTACCTATCCATTTGGCAGGTTTTTCTAGCAGGATTGCTGCTCAAACGCTAATCAAAATAGAATAATAACGTATCGTTGTCACAAAACATCTCACTCGGGCACCAATTCATTACAACGTACCCTCTCGGTATGTCATACATTGACCAATGTCACAGCTTGCAAACGTTTATTCCTCCAATAATGTATCGTTAGAGGGAATTACAATCAGTGTATGTATGTAACTGATAATGTGTATTTCACATCATCGGTATTTTACAAAATAAAAAAGCTTACCTTCTATGTATTTATTAGAGTGTAGTTGCAAGCCGACCATTTGTACGCCTTATCATATTACGTGTAATGGGTTATGTAAAATTGTACTCTGCATTTCTGGTTACATGTTACGCTATTATAAGGGCATAACATAAAACTAACACAATCATGCGGTATATTTAATTGCATCACTACATCATGTATATCTTTGCTATATATACATGTAGTACAGGACAATGTACTGTAGCATATTAAGCAAAGATATACCGAACATATATAATTGTTCATAATTCCAGCACAAAAATATTTACACAATTCCCTAACATTTGATTGGCCCGTAGCAAGTCTCTGTCCAAAATTTATATCCCAGTAAACACCCACGCCGAACTACTTTCCGTAACCGTGAGGCGCAGTTAAAATAATTCTTCAGAAAACGGAAAATAAACACATTTGCTTCATGAATTTATTTCAAATGCTGGAATTATAAGGAATGAATGGCCTTTTTGTGGAATTTATCGGGAATATAAACTTGGAAAAGTCGCGGGATTACTGGACGAGGCCTTCCGCCCTTCGTCCAGTATTCCGCGACTTTTCCAAGTTTATACCCCGATAAATTCCACAAAAAGGCCATTCATTCCTATAATGCAACAAAATAGTTTGAGTAGTAGTAAGGGAGTCAAAATGATACCACCTACCGTGATATAATTTATAACCCTCCATAATACCCACCACCCCCGAAAAATAAAAAATTGGTTAACGAGGAAAATTGTCTCCCGACAGCAAATTTACGAATTTTTAGAGAAAATAATTTTGAAAAGAGGGAGTCAAAATGATACCACCTCCAACCAAAAGTTGGTGGTGGTATTGTAGTCCCAATTATATTGGTAATTGACTTTTGAAAAAATATATTGGTGTCATAAATACATCATGTTTTTTTCACGTCCAATTGAACAGATACATTTCATAGGTTATAATAAAATATTATTAGAGAAAATGGATAATAAAATAGAATTTAAATTGAAATTTTATGATTTATTTGTTGAAAAATATTACTATAAATTGAAAACACTATGCAAAATCGAATACATGAAATATCAGCGTAATTTATTACGCTCCGATAAAAACGTTGCATTTATATATATACCGGCAATTATGTCGCGGGTACAAGGATCAAATTCGCGAAATGAAGCGACTAAATAGGATCGCAGAACAACTACCGGAACATCATAAAACTAATTTTATAAAACCGTTTAAAATCAACGATTCGTTTACGGATATGCGTTTCTATAATCATATTGTAATGGATTTGAAAATTCTAATTGAAAATTGAACAGAAAAAACACTACCAATATTATTAGAGAAAATGGATAATAAAATACAATGGGAATTGAAATTTTTTAATGGCTTTGTTGAAGAAGTTTATGAAGAATACGGGGGTTATAATCCTGTATATAAATTCTATAAAATGAAAACATTAGGCGATATCGAATACATGAAATATCAGCGTAATTTATTACGCTCAGATAAGAACGTTGCATTTACAATATTATACCGACAATTATGCGAACTATAAGAGGCAAAAACAAACATTAAGACGGATAATGTGTATCGAATATGAAACTAGGGTGTATTATATAAAATTGTTAAAACCCATCGATTCGTTTACGAATATACGTTTCTACGATATCGCTTATAAAGATATTGAAAAATTATTATTGAACAGAAAAAAAACTACTAATTAATTTATAGCCGAGTGTATTTTCCTTATCGAAGGTATGTAAACTGGCTATCTGGAATTATTTTTCATCAACCTCGAGCGGTCTTATTGGAACGCCGTTGTCATACTTTGAGTGTATATTTCCTTATCGATGGTATGTAAACTGGCAATCTGAATTTATTTTTGTATCAACCTCGAGCGGTCGGATAGGAACGCCGTTGTCATGCAGTTGTTTACCATAGCGACCACATTTGTAGGGATAGAAATAAAAAAGATTTAGCTCCAACCGCGGCGCCAACCCATGACCCTCGTCTCTATAGAGTATCGCCTTAACCCACACGACCACGAAGGCTGTTATGATAAACATTACCTTGTGTTGTACAATTATCGATTTACACAGGCGGCGTGTACACAGGTTATTTATAAACACTTAGAAAGGTTAACGAATTTACGGGATGGTTCATTATTTCATTAATTTTATAATTAATTTTAAGAAAATTATAAAATTATTAATAATTTAAAGCTGAACATCCCCTATAATTACATAGAAAACATAATAATTAATTAATATAAGAAAACAAATAAAACACAACTGTTTTCACCAACAAAGTCACGGTTTTGCTGGCGCGGGTTCGAGCCTCGGTGGGACCTAAAATTTTTTTTTTTTCTTTTTTTTTTAAATTGTTAATAATGTTCCTAAAATTAATTAATAAATTGTTTACTGCACCAATATAATTAATTTTATAATTAATTTAAAGAAAATCATAAAATTAATTAATTATCCCAATCAGTACACTCAAGCTTGGGCATGGTGGCGTGTGCTTTGATTCTAATATCATTTTTTAATTTTTCATATCTCCCCATTTCTTCCACTACGGATTCAAACTCTAAATTTGATATTTTCTTATCGGACAACGCTTTCGACACTATAACGTCGATGCTATTTTTCTTAGACCTGGCGAGAACGGATATTCTATAATGTTTTCTACATTTTTTCTCGAGTTTTCAACTCGACGCCCTAATTACCATACAAAGTATTCCAGATAAAACGGTAATTCCACTCAAAACCCCTGCAAGTGGAACCGTTACAATTGTAGATAGTGTTGCAGCAGTCCCCGCACCACTCATTACAGATAAACTTGCCAGAACCGTACTAGATGCTTCAGCTATATTCGCCGCGCGCTTATATTTTTTAGCGTGTCTTTTTCTATTTCTATGTTCTCTAACTAAAATATCCTGCATAGCGACGATATTATTTAACCAAAATAAAATCTGAACTTCTTTCGTTAATTGGACACAGTATTGATGGAGTGGTATTGACAATTGGAAGCGGTGATTCGTTCATGATTTTCAATATATTAGTATTTACAAATTAAGTTCAATTAACAATGAGACAATAGTGGAAGAACTCTCTGGGTCAGCGATTTTCGTAACAAAGTTAATAACACTACCTTCGGAAAGTGTAATTAGATCATAACCGGCGAACGAAACCACCGACGAACTATCTCCATCGGGTTTAGTGACTCCAAACCCCCCGTTCTTCCCCATCTACTACAAGATTTATCGTGACCGCGCTCACAGGTTTACCACTACCATTAACCGAGCAGACTGCCATTCGGAGAACTGTACCTGTAGCTGTCATGGCGTATCCCCCACATGTATTACTCGCTTTGGCACCGAACGAATATTCATAGAGCCCCTCAACCAATGGGCCCCGCTTCTCAGCCCAAACTTTTATGACACGTTTTTGCGTTTTCATTGTTTGCACCAATCCGGCAACGGCCCCGATAGAGGTATGGGCCTCAGTACGAATCTTATAAGAGGCCTCCTCAAGCGCTTTGGTCACAGTTCTACGAGCATGTTTCAGTTTATCGGAAACTTCGGTTATTTTACCATCTAGTTCGGTAAGTGCCGCTTCTCTACTGAGAGAGTCCTCTAAGCGCAACGCATCATAAGCCTCCCTAATGGTCGCCTGGTGGCCTTCTAAGGCTTTTTCAACACCCAACCGGGCCTCTTTTTGAAATTCGGTTATTTTCCGACAAGTATCTGAGTCGGCACCGTCGGCTCCCTGATCGTGAGAGAGTCCTCTGAGTGCAACACCGCATAAACCTCCGCAAGGGCCGCCTTGTGGTCTTCTCGGACTTTATCAATACCCGTTCGGACCCCCTCAACCCCCAACCGGGCCTCCTTTGGAAATTCAGTTATTTTTTCGTATAGGTCAGTAAGTGCCGCTTCTCTGTTGAGAGAGTCCTCTGAGCGCAACGCCCCATAAGCCTCCGCAATGGCCTCCTTGTGGTCTTCTCGGACCCCCTCAACCCCCGACCGGGTCTCTTTCGGCTATTTTCCCGTCTAGTTCAGTAAGTGTCGCTTCTCTGCTGAGAGAGTCCTCTATGCGCAACGCATCATAAGCCTCCGCAATGGCCTCCGCAAGGTTCACCTGGTGGTCTTCTCGGACTTTATCAATACCCGACCGGGTCTCTTTTCGAAATTTGGTTATTTTTTTGTCTAGTTCAGTAAATGCCGCTTCTCTGATGAGAGAGTCCTCTAAGCGCAACGCATCAAAAGCCTCCGTAGGGTCCGTCTGGCGGTCTTCTCGGACTCCCTCAATACCCAACCGGGTCTCTTTTCAAAAATCGATTATTTTCCCGTCTAATTAACTAACTGCCGCTTCTCTGATGAGAGAGTCCTCTAAGCGCAACGCATCATAAGCCTCCGTAAGGGCCGCCTGGTGGTCTTCTCGGACTTTATCAATCCCCAACACAACGGGCCTTTTTTGAAATTCGGTTATTTTTTTAACCTAAGTTCGTTTAGTTCCGTATGCGTTTCTTCACGACTTTGTGTATTCACAGCCAGGGCATCTCCTAAGTTGTGATAGAAGACTCTTGTGAATCTCGTCCGTGGCCACCGATATAGTTCTATTGATCAAGGCCTTTGTCTTTTGGGTAGTTAAAAAGTCGCCCTCTGTCGGGATGAATCCCCCTTCTGTCGGTTCCAAATTCTTTGAATTTGTCACCCAATCGGAAGAACTACCTGGTCCGTATATACTCATTTTCAATAATTGATAATATATATATATATATATATATTACGAACATGCGTTTTAATTCTAAATAATTTTCTTAAAATTAATTAATTTGAAATTTCTAGGACGACCGAAATCGGGTAATCGTTCTTCAACTCTCGCCCTTTATCATCAAGAAATAGAAATCTTCACTCGTGGATGTGTCCCGATTCCAAAACTTTCATCTCAGGGTGTGGGAAGTCTAAGGTCACAGTCTCCCCAAAGAAACAGTCGCTGGCGGGCACGGTTTTTCAGTAATGTGCTGGGAGTGCCGTCTACCGTGTTGTACGATGTGTTCACCCGATCCAGGTGCACCCGAGAGTTTTGGTTTTCGTGACGGCGAAGTTTACTGGGGTTGTGCCTACGTGCTCGCCCGGATCAAACACTCCGTCATCGTTGTAAGGGTATGTTATTTTAAATCCTAACGGTGAGCCCAACCCCGGTGAGATCCTTAAACGCCTCTCAACGGTCAATGTCGTGAGCCCCGTGGCTTTCGAGATTGCGAGAGTGACTATACCAGGAATCTTCGCCGGACAAAAGCTTGGAGATCTCCGAAACTCCAAAGACCCTTAGGTACTATAGCATCTGGAGTTCTACGAAATCCTGAGGTATCTGGTGCATCTATGAGGTTGTTTCCGAAAGCCACAGGGCTTACACCCTCGACTTCTAATGTGAAAAACTCGAGCGTTTCAATGTTTTTCCACCCAACCGTGAAGGTGATTGATCTAAGGCCTACCCGGCGTTGTCCGCAGCAGTTGTCTATTAACTTTTGAAGTTCACAACTCTTTTGAACATTAGTGATAGTAGCAAACATAATAATATCTTTCAATGGATACCAAAGCATTTAGCTTTAATTCTAATACAAAGTACGAGGTCGGAGGTAAATACACGCAAAAAGACGTTGTTAATCACCTTGTACACCCAGCCGTAACGGTTAGACCGGACAGCTGCTTTGCCACCAACTTCCCTGACATCTTTGAACAATATAGGCTGCCCAAGATTACTACGATGGAGGTGGTAAACGGGTGGAAAGCAACACCGATGCAATTTTGGCAGAACCAAATAAATTTCGCTGTATGGTGCGCAACAGCCGGGTGTGGAGTTTCACATAAAGACCATCTGACATCCAAGAATGTCATGCTCCGAAGTGTCTACAACTTTCATGCGTATTATACTATTAGGAGGATTCTCAAAGAACTAGGTATTTCACTACCTCAAGACGACGCCTGGGATCCCATTGGTCTTCGCGCGCACCAGCAGTGGGACGAAGTAAGAAAGCAGTTTGCTGGTTGCTCTAAGCGCGCTCCCCCCCCCCCCCCCCCCCGCAGGTTGCCGCGGTTGCCAAAGA
>CM055275.1:16399133-16462422 GCA_029237695.1 Conchocele bisecta | reverse complement strand
TTGGTGTTTAACGGCATATCAACAGCTAAGGTCATTTAAGGCCGGGCCAACGGGTTCGATCCAGTATATAACCTGCTGCATTGGGGGGAAAATCCCGTATATAACCTGCTGCATTGGGGTGAAAATCGCAAAATCAGAACGGAATATTTACATGGAAAAAAAAAATATGTTCAGCCCTGAAATTAGAATAAACTAATAACATAACCTGGTGCCAGGTCCATACCACACCAAATTCAAATGGCCCCTTCCACTAAAATAGGATTACGAATATTTGTAATACTCACATAAGGGGTATAACCAGATTCAACTGTCACATAAAAAATGCCAATGACGATTGTGAGGGCCAAACCAGGTCTCCAGTCACTTGGCCCCCTCCCAAAAGCAGTCGGATCAGTAATAATCTTACTACTTTTATAATGGGCAATAACCCAATTCAACTCCCAGGTAACGAAGCTGTACCTCCTGTTCCCGGGAGAGATCCTGGTCAGCAGAGAAGAACTCGAGGACATTGTTGAGGAATCCCTGGTCCATCTTCACCTGCATCTCCTGGATCAACACCTTGAAATACCTGGAAATTATACAGGTAAATATCTACATAGATAGCACCTTGACAGGTAAATATGTACAGTTGTGGCCGGTGATTTTTACTTCCACCTTGTTAACCTCTCGTTACCTGGTGAAGTCAACCTGTTCATAAACTATACAACTTCTGATGATATCTGGCCAGTCAAAGTATATTTGGTGAGTACAAGTTGTTTTTTTGTGTCAGTTCGTCAAGAAAATATTATTTTTGTTTAAAAAATCAAGCGGCCTCGGTATAATTTACATTAGCAACCATACATCATCGATCACATTTTGCAGAGGACATCATCTGTCAACACCATGTTTACTTGACTGAAACCTTGTACACCTTGAAATACACACATGTAAATATCTACAGTCAAACCTGTGAATAAAGGTCAGCCATGGGAAATAACAAATCTGGCCTTTGTTCACAGGTGGTCTATATTTGCAGGGTCATTTATATAGTAATTGTGCCATTGGGACAACATAAGTGTGGCCTTTACAAAAGAAAGTATGTACATGGATTACAATTGCCATACATATCAATATGGATAGCTAAACATCTACAATTTACATACATTATAATTTACTGAGATGAACACGTTGTAATATTAGGAATGTACGGAGCCTCGCAGGGGACGTATAATTATTATTTTTATTAATTTGTTCCCATGAAATAACAATTTGTTCCCTCAATTTAACGAATTAACAAATTGATCCCTCAATGTAACAACTCGTTCCCACTGGAACGAATTGTTAATTTGTGGGAACAAATATTTATATTGTGGGAACAAATTGTTAATTCGAGGGAACGAATTGTTAATTCGAGGGAACGAATTGTTAATTGAGGGAACAAATTGTCATTTTGTGCGAATTAACTTTTGTTAATTCGAGGGAAAAATTGTTTGTTATAAATGTGATGGTCTCGGAGTGTATTTATTTGAAGTTTGATGCCCACTAAGCATACAAAGTTTCAAGCAAATCTGACTTACGGTTACAGAGATAGTAGGTATGTGAAAACTTTAGATCAAATTTTGACAGAAACTTTAACGCAAACTTCTAAGTCATTTGACCTTGACATAGGACCACAGCGGCCGCATGCGTGGGACACAGAATGAATATATGGATGATGACTAATAAGCATATGAAGTTTCAAGTCAATGTGACTTATGACTGCAGAGATATAAGGTATTTAAAAACTTTAATGCAGATTTCGGAACGCAAACTTCTAAGTCATTTGACTTAGGACTGCAGAGATACAGTCAAACTTGTCTTAAGCAAGCGGCCATGGGAAAGTCCAAAATTGGTGGGTGCTTAATGGAGGTTCATCTTGGACCGACTTATAACTTGTTCCATATATATTTATATGTACAATTAATGTACTGTCAAACTTGTCTTAAGTTCATATGCACATTTTTTGAACAGATAAATATAAATGGAACTAGTACAGTGCGACCCCTCTATTGCACGGAAGTCCAGCGACATACGACCGTGTTGCTTATCCGAACCGTGCAATATCCATACTCACCCAAGATGCATCATGTCAACAACAAATACATGTATAAGGTATTTAAAAACTTTAACGGACGGACTGACTTTCCTACAAATGGATACTTATGTGGCTTTTCTTTTGTTTAAAGTAGCCACGTAAGAGAAAAATATAGCCATGTAAGAGAACGGAATGAATAGCATTTACAGTAGTTCTCTAGCCACATAAGTACCTAGCCGTGTGTGCGGAAGCACGGACACCCAGACGTCATTGTGATCACTATGTCTCGCTTTCCGCAAGCAGGCTCGACAAAAATGACCTACATGTAAGACAAGTTAAATTAAAAACGTGATACTTTTGTCAAAAAATAATTTTTCGCCATGAAATTTGTGTACAATACACGTGTGAAGTTTCAGAATGATTGGTTGAAAACTGTGGGAGGAGTTGATTACACAAACTTGGCACTCCATGCCTCGATGAGACAGTTCAAATGGTGGTAGCAATACATGTACATGTATATACAATGGATTAGAAATAAAGAATATTTACAATTTTATGTCAGAATGTAAAGCACCCCATATTACTGATGGAAAACGGTCATGAAATGAATGGGGTTTAACATACCAGCAACAGCTATTTATAAGGGCATATAGGGACGGGACCACAGTTTAAGGTCTCATTCGACAGACCAGTGGGATGGACATATATACTATGAAAGTATTTTCCATGCCCTAGGGTAGGTTCTAAACTAACAACCTTCAGTGTTGATGTCCTGTATTCTACTCCTGAGCCCCAACTCATTTGAACTGTCTCATCAAGATGGTTCAAATGGTGGTCACTATATACACTTCCAATGACACAGAAAGAAAATATTCACAATTTTCCATCAATAAAATCTGTATTCTCAGAATGGAATATGTTAAATTCCTCCATTTTGAGCATATATATATGCTCAGAGTGGTTCAAATCTTGAAGCACCAAAGAACGCCATATTACTTATGGAAGATTGGAAAGAATTTCTTTATCTCTCAATTGAAGTATATGTTGTGACCACTCATTTGAACCATCTCATCGAGATGGTTCAAATGGTGGTCACTATATATATTTACAATGACACAGTGGTTCAAATCTTGAAGCACCAAAGAACGCCATATTACTTTAAATATGGAAAATTGGAAATAATTTCTTTATCTCTCGATTGAATTACAGTAGCGCTTTTCTGCTCCTTACCTATTTGTATATACTAATATCGTATACATATCGTTATCGTATAGTATTGGTATTTAATGAGCATATTTTATGGTCATATAATATTGGTATGTTTGTACCGTATCATCGTATAGTACAAACGTACTATACGAATATTATACGATATCCGTTTGTATATATACGATATATCCGTACGGATATGGTATGAATATACCATACCCGAAGTGTGGCTTTTCATTCCACTGAAAACACCTCTCATTTTAAAGAAATTCTCGACTCCAAATATTAGGGCAAATAGTACACAGCAACACCGTTAATATATCATATACATTTACGGTATTCTGGTACATTTATACCGTACACAAATCTGGTATATGTGTACGATACAAACGTACCAGAATTATACACATGTATAAAAATTGCATAAACGTACGATTTGAATGGTATATCTATACGATATTTGTTGGTATGTACGGTACAAACATACCGTACGTTTATATTATATGCATATCGTATAGAAAACATATCGTATTGGTATAGTATAGTATTGGTATAGTACGTATAGTTGACCTGCAGAAAAGCGCTACTGTATATGTTGTGACCACTCATTTGAACCGTCTCATGGTGGTCACTATATATACTTCCAATGAGACACAAAGAAAATATTCACAATTTTCCATCTATAAAATCTGTATCCTCAGAATGGAATGTGTTAAATGCCTCCATTTTGAGCATATGCTCAGAATGGCTCAAATCCAGGGACCGCAACTCACCATAGCACCCCTGTAATATGTAGTCGTTATCGTGCGCAATCGTTCTAGACCAGCGGTATCCCTGCAACATAACAAATACAGTCGATACCCGTTACCTCAATCTCTCTTAAAGCGGCATACCAGGATTTTCGGAGAGAAAAATAATACAAAAACATAAATTAACAATTTTGTCTCACGAAATGACAATTTGTTCGCCCAAATTGTTAATTCGTTCCCACAAATTGTTATTTTGTGGGAACAAATTGTTAATTGAGGGAACGAATTGTTAATTCGTGGGAACGAATTGTCAAATTGAGAGAACGAATTGTTAATTCGTGGGAACGAAATTAGAATTAATAAAAAAAAGAATTAAAAAAGCAAACACATGATTTGTTGTGAAAAGTAGCCATTATAGTGTTTTTGACTAGTTTTGGTCCAGATCATCCAACATATCTGCACAATCTGATCCAGAACTGCATTATTTGCCCAATTCATATTTTCACACTTATTAATTGTATTGCAATCAGTGTAGACCCAGATCAGACTGTTTGCAGTCTTTATTTTCAGAAGAAATAAACGCTAAAATAAACCAATGGACCGGGGGCCCGTTTCACTAAACTTCTTACGACTAAAATGTTTGCAAGTTCAAATTTAAGATCGTCTGTTAAAATGTCAATTTATGGATTTACATTTATTGAGCATAGCCTGCTGCAACCTATGCTCAATACATGTAAATCCAATAATTGTTTACAAGAAAACGTTGTTAATGTGAAATTTACAGACCATCATAATTTTGCACTTACGAACATTTTAGTCGTTAAGAAGTTTAGTGAAACGGCCCCCTGATCTCTATAAATAGGGAAATAAGTAGCTACAATCCCACATTATGAGATGATTAGTTTGTTTGTTTGTTTTTTGTTGGGGTTTAACGGCCTATCAACAGCTAAGGTCATTTAAGGCCGGGTCAATGGGCTTATATTTATATAGTCTAAATCCCATATACAAATGTATTACCTGTACAAGTACATGTTCAAGCACATGTACAAATGGGTGGGGGGGGGAAGGTCCCAAATTCAGAACAATATTTACAATAACGAATATTTACTATAAAACTATATATTCAGCCATGAAATCAGAATTTATTAATCCATTAATTGCAATTTCTAAACGAGTCTAAATTTGCACTTACGAACATTTTAGTCGTACGAAGTTTAGTGAAACGGGCCCCTGAGCCTCACCTATCGTCCCAATAGTAGAATTTGGATATCCTCCGTCACAGAACTGAGACAGTATACACGTCTTTCCGACCCCTGTATCGCCGATCAACACGATCTTCCATTTATCTATCACAGAATCTACTGCACCATGTGCAGTGTCGTACGCGAAGATGTCCATCACAATATTATCCGTGTAGCGAAAATGTCACTTGCCCACTCGCCAATGGTGAGTGGAAATCAAGTCAGCCGAGTTTAAAATATGTGGATGGCGTGCGATTTACAATATACTATTGCCCAGAATAGGCCGACTGGAAGAGTGTCAGTGCTCCAGATAAGCTGTGTGTTTGCTTAAATACCCAATTAAAATTGCCAAAAACCCAATTGAAATCAGAAGTAGCGAGTATCAAAAATAAATAAAAACTTTATGGTACCTTTATCATGCTGCAGAAAACAATAAACAGACCACATATAGCATATTTTTCTTAATTTTCCATGAAAACACATCTTGGTATTACATTAGAATTGTCTCCAAGGAGACAATTCTAATGAAATGCCAAGACATGTTTTCATTTCGAAGCAAACTATTCAATAATTGCTGTCTGTGGATGTGTAAACAGTAGTGCGATTTCATTTTACCCAATTATAATGTTGAAATACCCAATTGCTTCAGAAATTATGCAGTGACAATACTCAATTTACTAATTCCTTATCTGGAGGCCTGGAGTGTTAATTTTTCTTAGATTCCAACTCAGAATGATTACACGTATATACCGATGTGCATAATAGCAGTTTCCACCAGTCTCTCGATCAACCCATTAACCCTCATTAGCGCAAATTAACGCATTTACATTACAGTGAAACCTCTCTAAATCAAAAAATAAATACAGAAAATAAATACAGAAAATTAGTAATATAACACGGTTCTCGCCCCGGATATCAGTGTGGAAATTTATGTCTGATATAAAATGTATAATAATGACAATCAATATGTGGGGTAATGGTGAATGAATGTTTATTTTGCCACTACTGAGTGGGCATGTACCTTTAACTCTTTGCATGCTAGCAGTGAAAATACCATCCAATAAATTATGAGTATGTTTCTTATTTCTGTCTGTAAATATGTCTTGGAATTTCATTAAAATTGCGTCCTCTGGACGCAATTCTAATGAAATTCCAAGACATATTCATGCTATTTTTTAACTATTTATAGCCCAAAAATTTCCCAGCATGCAAAAAGTTAATGACATGTGAATCAATCCAACACAAACAATTTGCTAAATTTACATATAACACACTATAAACTTTTTGTCAATATAAATGTGCAAATTTTGAACATTCATTTGCAATTCATTTATTGACGCATAAACAATGCCGAGAACACACAAATATTTATATATTTCTAATCATATGTAAATGTGTACATTGTAGCTATATGTATATGCATGTCATGTAAACTAAACACGACTCGAGGTTACAGTTACACATAGATTTCTGACTGACGTACAATGCACATTGTATGGACGGTTTATTACATAGATTTACATTGACGACATATTCATAGAAACATGAAATACAGTTACACATAAATTTCTGACTGACATACAATGTGTACAATGCACATTGTCTTGCCTGTATGTACAGATAATGAAGACAATACCCTGTATGTGTATGCTGTATCTGATTACAAGTATAATCAGCGTCAGGCCATACCATTTATTTTCTCTGTTAACGGTACATGCCCACTCAGTAGGCACAAACTGTTCTTTATAGGAATTAAATAAGTGTATAATTGTGTCACTATTCCACCAGTTCTAAAAACTGTGAGTGCCCACTATACAGGTATACGGTAATCATTTAGTAATATTTATTTTACTAATAGTGATGGGCGTTGGTATCAGGCTATTTTCGTATGCAAATTATTTATACTATTAAATTAAATGCGTCACCTGAAAAAATAACATTATCGACAAATCATAAAGTATGATAAGGCCAACATTAAAAATATATTTGTTTCCCCTCCCACTATCCGGGTCATATAGGTGTGGGTAGGTCGGTAGGGAAAATATTTTATTTTATTCTAAATAATATTCTATTTTATGTTATTATTTGTTTGTAATAGATAATGACACATTATACCATTTCTATTTGCCCAAACTCTGTATTATTAAAGGTTACAGATGGGTAAATGAAAAGAAATAAAATATTTTCTCTACCCAACGACCCAAAATTTATTTTATTTATGATTATTTTAGTGGGTAGGTAGCGGGAGGGGAAACAATTAAAATATTATATTTGGCCTAATTGCACATCAAAAAATAAATACAGAGTATAAATAATGTAGTAATGTCCGTTAACATTTTACGGAAACACGGCTATCGCCCCTGATATCAGTGCGGAAAGTTGCACCTGATATAAAATGCATAATAATGCCAATCAATATGTTGGGTAATAGTGAATGCATGTGTATTTTGCCAGAAAATGTCTCAGATGATGTCTCTGGTATAAAGAACATGTTGTGCCTACATTAAGTGTCCACCCAGACGGCCAAAATGTACCTACATATCCGGTAAATATAATCAAGGAATTGAAACAATACAACACGAAGGCACATTTATGTTAAAAACTTCCTCAACCCTTTGCAGTATACTGCAAAGGGTTAAGGAAGTTTTTTAACATAAATTTACATTACCGACAGCAAACTTTCTTATTAAGCGTAAATTCATGAACGGATTTAAAACTTGGACAATTCCCAAATCAGCAGTTTTCATATTACAAATTAAAATAGTGTAATATACATGTAGCATAGATGTACACAGTTTGTTTTTCACACAACCACTCGCAAAACCTACTCGCACGCTTAACAGAGAAAGAACTTGGTATGGCCTCATGTGACCCGTCACGACAAACCTGCCACAGGTTTCTATTGGTCAACTACATGTACGAGTATCTGCCAGTATCAAGCTAAATAGGGAGAACTTTTGACTAAAAGATTTGAGAAAATAGACCATTTTTCACAAAAATTTCTGTTTTATATAGAGAAAAAATTCTCCCTAAGCTCAAATTAGGGAGAAGTCAGACAATTTAGGGAGAGAATTTTGCCCACTTCGCCCTGTCAAATGATCCCTGATCTGCACATGTCCATCTATAGTAACACATCCCATATTCTCGCAGCAGTGTTAGAAACAATTATTTATTTAATGGTGCTTATTGCTTAAAGATACATGCCCACTCAGGCACAAAATGTTCTTTATGAGAATTAAATAAGTGTATAATTGTGTCACTATTCCAACAGTTCTAAACATTACGAGTGCCCGCTATACAGATACATGTATAATCATTTAATAATATTTATTTTACTGACAGAGGTATCAGGCTATTATCATATGCAAATATCTCCCTAAGCTCAAAATAGATGGACATGTGCAGATCAGGCATCATTTTACAGGGTGAAGTGGGCAATTTTGCCCACTTCACCCTGTAAAATGATGCCTGATCTGCACATGTCCATCTATTTTTTATGAGAATTAAATAAGTGTATAATTATGTCACTATTCCACCAGTTCTAATGCCCACTTAGTAGGCACAAAATGTTCTTTATGAGAATTAAATATGTAAGTGTATAATTGTGTCACTATTCCAACAGTTCTAAACATTACGAGTGCCCGCTATACAGATACATGTATAATCATTTAATAATATTTATTTTACCGACTGGTATTATCATATGCAAATATAGGCATGATATTTTTTAATTGTTTCTACTAATTAAATGCATCATTTGAAAATAATAATATTTTCGACAGATTATAAAGTATGATCATTGCACATCAAACAATAAATACAGAGAATAAATAGTAATGTCCCTTTTGATTTAAAAGTCTAAGGCAACACGGTTATCGCCCCTGATATCATTCAGTGTGGACATTTATGTCTGATATAAAATGTATAATAATGCCAATCAATACGTGGGGTTTATTGTTTATTTTGCCAGAAAATGTCTCGGATGATTTCTCTGGTATAAAGAACATGTTGTGCCTACTGAGTGGGCATGTACCTTTAATCAACCAATGGAAAAGTATTCATAAGTTGTTTGTTTATTTGTGTTTAACAGCCTATCAACAGCTAAGGTCATGCAAGGGCGGGCCAACGGGTTCGATCCCGTGTTGCATTGGGGGAAAATCCCAAAATCAGAACGGAACCCAACACCTGCCACCCAAAAGCACAGTTGTGAAGGTCAAAAGGTCAAGGTCATATTAAGGGCACCATGGATGTGTGACATTTGTCCTCAAGTATGCTGTGTTGGAATATTTAAGTAGCGGTAATCCTTCTAGGAATATAGCAGTTATTACAGAATTGAGAAACTCGGACAAACTTCTTAATGTGGGAAAAAGTTCATGGGTGTGAAGTTCAAAAGGTCAAGGTCATATTAAAGGCAGTATGGATGTGTGACATTTGTCCTTAAGTATGATTTATTGAAATATTAAAGTAATCCACCAAGGGATATAAAAGTTATGACAGAATTGAGAAATCTGGCGAAGTTCTTAATGTGAATTAAAAGTTCAAAGTTGTGAAGGTCAAGGTCATATTAAGGGCAGCATCATGTATGTGTGGCATTTGTGCCTGGGCCTTCTGGTGTTGTGAAATAGACGGGCGATAGAACACAAATGCCCCACACCACATATCGACCTGATAGTAAACAAGATAAAATTCCAAGACCAAAAGAGGGAGATAATCCACGACTCAGTATGAAAGCAAAAATAACACCATAAAGAAGCTACATGTACATACCAAGCATCCAGCTATTACGGTTTAGAAGTAAGTTACAAGGCAAAATGGTGAAATTCTAAGTAAAAAAGGGGGAGATAATCCATGACCCGGGGTTTGAATAAATATATCAAAATAAACTTTGCGCATCTACTCATCATAAGGAAGCTACATGCCAAGTTTCAGGTCTGTAGCTAATGTGGTTTAAAAGTTTTACGAGTTACAAGGCAAAATTGGGAAATTCTAAGTAGAAAAGGGGGAAATAATCCATGACCCGGGGGTCGAATCAAAAAGCAAAATGAAAATTTGCGCATCTACTTAGGCTTATCATAAGGAAGCTACATACCAAGTATTAGGTCTGTAGCTAGTACAGTTTAAAAGTTTTACGAGTTACAAAGCAAAATTGGCAAATTTTAAGTTGAAAAGGAGTAGATAATCCATGATGCGGGGGTCGAATAAAAAATTGAAATAAACTTTGTCCATCTACTCATCATAAGAAAGCTACGGTACATACATGTACTAAGTTTCAGGTTTGTAGCAAGTACGGGTTAAAAGTTTTACCAGTTACAAGATTGGTGACTGACGGACAAGGGTAAAACTAAATGCCCCCTCCACTTTCGTGGTGAGGCATAAAAATAAACAGACAGACAGATGGACGTACGATCAGTAGCAAGAGTGTCGAAGGTCACAATATACGCCCGTCGAGGCAAGGCCAGTCAACAAGGCGAGATAACTCAACTTGACAAATATGTAAACCAAATTTGGTTACGATCTGCCAAGTAGAACTTGAGTTATTGCGTGGACAAGCATACGGAGTGCAAACATTAAAAATGGCTGCCAAGGGGAGATAAGTATCGGAAATTTTTCAAAATCAATAGGCTTCTTTGTCTTGCCATGATAAACATGTGTTCCGAATTTTGTTTCGATCGGTGCAGTAGAACTTTCAATCAAGAGTTATTGCGTGGACAAGGATACAGAGTGCGAAAAATAAAAACGGCCGCCAAGAAGAGACAAGTCATCGGAAATTTGGAAAATAATTAGGCTTCTTCGACTTGCCGTGATAAACATGTATACCAAATTTGGTTACAATCTGTCAAGTAGAACTCTAGTTATTGCGTGGACAAGCTGTGCCCGCCCATACAAGATGAATACATAATACGTCCCGCTTTTTCAAACGGGCGTATAAAAATGAGAGTGAATTGACCAATTGGAAAATCACAATGAAAGCGAATCGACCAAAACGAGAACAAATTGGCTTGAGAGCGAATTGACCTGATATCAAGGAATGCAGACTATTCAAAATGAAATACACAGTGTAAGTGATATAGAGATACGTCGCTACTAGTTGTGATAGCTAGATACGGACGGTATAATACACATAAATAAGCTCAATACAGCGTGGTGTATTGATAGCACAGTCGAGGATTATATGCAACAACAATGTGTTGTTACAAGTGTCTAGGTGATCATTGAAGTATTTCTTAGGGGAAAAAGTGTTGCCCGATGTGGGGTTTCAACCCACGACCCCCGTAACACTAGCACGGCGCTCTTACCAACTGAGCATCAACCTCACAGCTTCATGAGTATAGCCTGCAAACCCAAAGTACACACAGGCACAATCCTGTTTACTTCTGGTGATCGTGTCTCACCACCACACCGGACACTACATCACGATCAGATGATTTATATAGATTATATACGAAGGTGTCGGCTAATTCTGCGCACCTAAGGCAAAAAAAAAATGTCTTGTTTCCGGTAACCCGACCGACCGCAGTGAAATAGTGCCGATCGTAAATTTTTTTCTTACAAAATTCGCGGATTCCGGTATATTTTGTGCCATGAAATTTGTCGTGTTTTATAAACTGTACCATCATTCGGATTAATCGGTTTTTATCGTTACGGTAGTGCCGAAAAAGTCAGCGGCTGAAGTTTAGACATACAACAACAATAACAACAGGCCGAAATGACGGATTTTCGCGTCGTCGCGAAGAAATTCGCCGCTTGTGGCCACCGGAAAGGGGCAAAGATGCTCCTTTCCGTGACAAGTCGCGAGTATCTACAACATTAAACTAGATTAGTCAGTAAGCGAGGCTTACTGAATACCCCCCCCCCCCCCCCCAGCGTGGGCCCAGGTACCCCTAAAATATGTAAAAATTTCCAAGTGTGGGGGCTTGTGACCTTGACTCTGGGATTAGCGCGAGCGGCATGAACGTAAATTTGTCACAGGGTGGTAGAGGTCCTTTGGAGCAATGAGTGTGTGAAATGTGAAGCAGATCCGGGTAAAGAAATAGAAGTTATAACCGATTTCTCTGATGTTTAAGTTTTGTAAAGAGACTACCGTATAACCTCGAATTAACGCCCCCAGAGGGGGGGGGGGGGGTGCGCTTTTATTAGCCATTAAAAAAAATTTTTTTTTACCAAGGACCACCAATTTCAAACACAAATAAGGATTTAAGGATTATTTGTGTTTGAAATTGGCGGTCATTGGTAAAAAAAAATATTTTTTTATTTGGGGGTGGTGGTGGGGGGGGGGGGGGGGGGGGGGGGGGGGGGGGGGGGGGGGGGGGGGGGACGTTTATTAGGAGGGGAGCGTTAATTCGAGGTTATAGGGTATGTATGTGACGTTGACCTCGAGATCAGCGGGGATTTGTCACAGCATATGAAATATTAAGAATTTTCAATGAAGAAGTTATAACAATATTTCTCTGACGTTAAGTTTTGTAAAGAGTCTAAGTATGTGACCTTGACCTTGGGATCAGCGGGATTTGGACAGTCGTAGATTTGTCACAGCATGATAGTACAACCTTAGAGGAATGCACAAGTGAAATAATAAGAATTTTCAATGAAGGAAATAGAAGTTATAACTTATTTCTCTGATGTTAAGTTTTTTAAAGAGACTAAGTATTTGACCTTGGGATCAGCGGGGGTTGGACGGTCATGGATTTGGCACAGCATGGATTAGAGCCTTACATGAATGCATGTGTGAAATATAAGCATTTTTAGATGAAGGAAATAGAAGTTAGAACAATATTTTCTCTGATGTTAAGTTTTGTAAAGAGACTAAGTATTTGACCTTGACCTTGGGATCAGCGGGGGTTGGACGGTCGTGGATTTGGCACAGCATGGTAGTAGAGCCCTACAGGAATGCATGTGTGAAATATTAAGCATTTTAGATGAAGGAAATAGAAGTTATAACAATATTTCTCTGATGTTAAGTTTACGGACTAAGTATTTGACCTTGGGATCTGTGGGGGTTGGACGGTCGTGGATTTGGCACAGCATGGTAGTAGAGCCTTACAGGAATGCATGTGTGAAATATCAAGCATTTTAGATGAAGGAAATAGAAGTTATAACAATATTTCTCTGATGTTAAGTTGACGGACGGACGCACGGACGGACAACCTGACTCCAGTATACCCCCCACAACTCGTTGCGGGGGTATAATTAGAACCATCTGTCACAAAAAACATGATACATGTATATACAGGCCTGGAGGGACATACATATTAAAAAAAACAAAAACCCTGATCGACCGACCCAGCATATTTTGGGAGCCGTGTTACCGGAAACACAACTCTTTTTTCTTTTGGCCTAAGGCTTTCCAAACAAATTTAAATGTCATTGACATTCCCATATTCAGTCAAAATTCCCTGAATATTCAAAGAAATTCAAAGAAGTCTGTGCAGGTAAAATGTCATAACGTTCTGATGTCAGTAAGTGACGTAAATTGTATGATGTATGACATCACATGCGTGTTTGCAACGTCACATTTTTTCTGCTAATCTTGCGCACTAGTAGTGCAAACAAAAATGGCGAACAGCATTCTGGATCAGCATAGCAAAATTGGTATTAAACTTGAAGCAGAACTATCCAGTGACATCATGACAGGTTAGTGTCTTATTTAAACAGTTAATTTAGTAAATAATACGCTATTACATCAGCAGGGTCTGAGGATTTTACACATTTTGACTATATTCTGAATTTTTACCAAACTATCGGAATGTGATAAAATTGTGCCACAGTGTAGCAATTAATCAGCTTGGTTATTCCAAAATCCACATATTTTATTATGACATACACAAGACTTAATTTGATGTGATTTGCACATTAGCCGATGCGCAGAATTAGCCGACATGACTTACCCTTGTGTGTCCGAAGTTCGTGAACATAAGCAAACTCAATGCGAAACAGCTATGCAATCAACATTTATTCAAGCTTAAACTTGCTCACCATTTCTGTCATTACCTAATCTTTAAACAATATGTACAATCACAAGAGATCGACAATGCAACACTCCATCACACAAAGAAATATGACATGCATATTGCTGTGGCGGTCGCCATTTTGTGTACTCAAGTTCGTAATACACGTTTCCCAGCATGGAATTTGTTAATAACGTCAACAGCTAAACACTGAAATTCGAGTAATTAGGTCAGAATTGATCTTTTTAATGCTGATGTTAGTGATGGGAATCGGACGGGAAAATCACTATCGATAATCGGAAGGGTCAATTCGATTGATTATCGATAGCTATCGATTATTTATGTAGTAACACTGTAACACACTAGTTACGAAAACGTAACTGCTGCATACTACCGTATAAAGCAGAGTTACGATTCCTATGTCCGCAGAATAGCGAATCAGATCTGATTCGCACTTTAGCAGTCTATTTTAGTATTTTTACATATTTTTTTTATAATTTCTAACTGTAACGAGTGTTTGGGAAAAAGATGAAATGGAATTTGGTGCTGCTTTGTAACATTTGTAAACAGGCCAATGTATGTACAGACGGACACAACCTGTAAGTTAACAGGTCTGCATCACTTTCAATGAAGTATTAGAGTACCAATTCACTATTATAATTAGTTATAATATTATGGTAAATGTCATTTCAAACCGGTAACTGGAATTACCGGAAACCTCTTATTTACCGAAAACCACCGAAATACCGGAACCCCCTGTAAATCACTATATAATAACATAAATAAGTGTTTGTTGTGTGATAAATCGGTTGTTTACTATATTATTAGATATATATGCACTAATTACAAACTATTTGTTTGAAATAAAATGAGTTAGGATCCTCTTGTTTGGTGTTTAATTCCAAATTCAGAACGACTGTGAAATTTACCGGAAAACACTCGCAGTTAAGAACGGACAGTACTAATAGTCTGTTCCTCACAAATAATACATAATAATAGTATCTTAGGCATGGTATAATAATTATTATAATTACTATAATGATTAAATATTGTGTTTCAAATATGATGCTGTCTGATGTAGATAGTGTTATTATTCCAGATTAGCGTGATTATTATATATTACCGGAAAACATATATATATCTCATAATGTAGTAAACAAACCATTTATCACACAACAAACACATATTTATGTTATTATATAGTGATTTATAGGGGTTTCCGGTATTTGCTAACATCAAGCTCTTTAACCTTAGCGATAAGCGATAGCAATAAGCACTAGCAATAACCCCAGCTAGCAATAACCCGCTAGCGATAACTTTCGGACCCATTAGCAATATTTTATAACGGACCAAGCGTGTATTATACAAGGATACAAGGAACAAGATCACACAACGGACTGTGAAGAATTTGTTGTATAGATAATAGTAATATAATGGAAAGTTACACTTCGAAAACAGAACTTCAACAGTATTAAAATACAAAAATAACACGAAAATGGGCAACTAGTGACCCCAAGAGGTACCCCAATTGTACCCCTTAAGGGGAATATGAGTGACGGAATGAACCCGGGCCCCGTCTATGTTGTCCAGTATATATGTCTCAATAATAGGAACACACCATTGAGTGGGGGACTTCTCCCGAAGCACTTGTAAAACATATAGTCCAGAGGCAGGACGACTAAAATCTATTGAACCTTGCAATGTCTGGCAACAATCATTTTTTTCTATTTTCTTATAGGACTTGGTGCCTAGATAAAATTTTGGCTGGGTGGGAACTTCCCACCCGCTTGGCTTTTTCAGAATCCAAGATGGCCGCCGCAAAATAGCAAAACCTAGCAAAATAGCAAAATTGTGTTTTAAATTGGTACAGAAGTTGAATGTGTCATAATGAGTATAAATCTTTGACCTGGAACACAAAATGGCCACCATTGTTTTCAAAATGGCCGCCATTTTTTTCAAAATGGCCGCCGTATAATATCAATTTTGCTAGAAATGACATATAATCTGAAGAAATTTGTTTAGGGGTGTGATATTAGTGGGTACATATGGATTTTCTGGGTCAGGAATTAGGTTTCTCATATGAATTGTATGTTTCGAGTTAGTAATGTGTACAAAATCCAAGATGGCGGCCAATATAGTCACAAAAATGCTGTAAAATGATACAAATTCTGACCAAATTGACGTATGAAGGTGAAGCTGCTGTTCAGTCTTCAAGTGCGAAACAATTAGCGGGTCTGAGAGATATTAGCCAGGGTGGACTCGTGCAAATCATTATTGATAACTTTGATGCCGTTATCAGTTCGCAGAACTGTCGCCTTGAATGCCACTACATGGCAATGCTGGTAGCCCAGTGGAAGAAATGTCTAGCCAGTGTAGATGGTGTAGAAACGACAATCCCACGTCTCTCAAAATACAAAATGAAAATACCTATCCCATGTGAGACACAGGTTGTTGAGTATACGGGGCCAAAGAAACCTAGTATGCCATTGGCCGCTACATATCATTTCGACATGTCAGATGACTTTGTAAAAGCCACAAATGTATCACTGGCCAGGGCCCGAGATGTGGACTTCCATTTTTTTCAAGGATGTGCTGTTTTAAAGCCAACACACCAGAGTACAATGGCTACAATACACAATCTGTCGTATGACAGGAATGAGTCCAGCTCCTAAGTCAGCAGTGGTCTACCTTCCCCTGATCAACATGAAGGCAAGCGATCCAACTACCGTCCTCACAGCAATCACTAGAGGATTTGATGTGACCAGAAACTCAAACCAGGACATTATGGTGCTAACCTGTGACCAGCAGATCTACAAGATCGTTGTGAACATTACTTTCCACCAACCTGAACTGCTGACAAACATAGTTGCGATTCTTGGTGGGATGCACTACCTTATGGATTTTGTGAGCTGCATCGGAACCCTGATGGCAGATAGCGGCCTGAAAGACATATTGTCAACATCGTTCGGCTCTGTGGAGAAGATGTTGCAAAGGGAAGAAATATCCACAAAATGTCCGAGCGCTGCGCCTTCTCACGGAAGAACTTCTCCGACCAGTATTTGTCAAGAATCCGGAGCTGACATGTATGGATGAACTGGAAGTTGTCCTGAATGTACTCGCGTCTCAAAGCCGTACCGCAAAGATGTGGATCAACAACATTGTGAAGCCAACTCTTCTGATGATGAGATTCTGCCGAGCATCTTACGAAGGTGACTGCCCCTTCACATCAAAACAGCTGAAGAAATGCTGCCCTACATGTTTGCGGCACACAAGTACAACTACGGAAGGTACGGCCTCTACTATGTGCGTTCCATGACATGGCTTGCACCGGAGATCCTGGGCCCGTTCTGCAGAGGAGAACAATCGCTCCATCACATAGCTGGTCTTGAAAATGGACAGTGGAGTGACATGTTCATCGAAACAAACTGAATGAGGAAAGGACACGGACCCGGTGGCATCATTGGAACCACAGAGAAACCCCAAACGATGGCTACATGGGTGTACAGTATGGATGCCACCATGACCTTAACCGGTGATCTGAAGAAGCTGTCTGGTGATGACGTGAAAGAGAAGACGATCCACAAGGAAGAGTCGGAAGGTCAAATTGTTCAAGATGCACGTGATCGCCAATCATTTCGAACAGCTCTGGAGTCACGCATTGACCCAATGGACCCAGAAACCCATGTAGCAGGAGGACTAATCCACATCTGGAGTGGTCTGCTCGCTCAGCCAAATGTCAACGTAGACAGATCCATGGAAATTGGGACCGAACAGTTGAAACAGTTCGAGGCATCGTGGCCAGGCGGCTTTTACAGCTCACTCACAAAACAAGTAGTCACTTTCGCTGAAAAGAAGAAACGTCTCGCATTGGGCGAGAATCCCGTCATCGACCAGGAGCAATTTATGCTCGTGTTATCGGCCTTCTAGTTAGTCAGCGTGACCTCGATCTGCAAGAAGTCCTTGCCACAGAGCTAACCGCTTACCCTCCGTCGATGTTTCATGCTGATGGCCGCATGCGGGTCGCTACAGGAAAGTCGGCGCTAAAGAAGAACATGCAGGTCGAGGTTTCACAGCGATTGAATAACAACCCAACATCTATCATAATGGATGTGTCGGCTGTACTGTGGACAGTTGACTGGCCATCACATGGAATAGTGGAGACATTCATTTCAGGTTTCAAAGTGTGGCTCTCAAGTCGTTTGGCTGTGGCAGAGGTATTCCTGTGCTTTGACAGATATCGCGACTACTCAATCAAGAGCAGCACCAGATTCGCACGAGCTGCCGCTACACGTGTCCACCAGCTGAATCTGAATACATCCCTGCCTGCACGCGATGCGGTTCTCAAGAACTCCACCAACAAGACGCAGCTCAACAAACTCATATGTGAGCAGATCCTTCACGATGAGAAGTACCTGAAGAATGTGACACAAAACCACAAGTTAGTTGTTACAGGTGATGATGCAGTACTCATTCAGATATTTAAGCAGCTGTATTTAAGGGCCGCAAAATGCCGCGTTTGGATCTTGCATCCACACACGAAGAGGCGGACATGATCATCACACAGCAAGCTATCAGCGTTGCAAAGGAAGATCCTGGTTCAAGAGTCAGTGTGGTATGTGACGACACTAACGTGTTTGCCCTGCTTCTCCACTTCTATTCCCTTGAGAAGCTTGAATCGTCCCTGACGATGCAGTCGTCACCTGTCCATGGTCGTTCTTGCATTGACATGAAGGAAACAGCTGACACTAATTCAGATATAATTCCTCAAATATTGGCACTACATGCTCTCACTGGTTGTGATTCGGTGGCGGCGACGTTTGGAATTGGAAAGACAACAGCAATCGCCGTAGCAAAAAAAGGCTACGATCTGGATCAGCTCGGTCAACCAATGGCAGACATCGCAAACGTCATGAAGCAGGCGACAACTTTCATGGCAGCATGCTATGGCTTGAAGACACCGTGCTCTTCGATGACAGAGTGTCGCAAACACCAGTGGGCCCAGAAGGCTGGGAAGTCAACAATGGCACCGAAGCTGCAAAGCTTGCCCCCAACGACAGAAACTTTTGAACAGAATGTACGTAGAGCTCATTACCAAACTGCTCAATGGTACAATGCCATGAGTGGGGATCCACCGGCGGCTCTTGATGCAGTAGACTATGGATGGGAAGTTGACGAGACAAACAAATGTCTAAACCCACGGAATATGGCAGATGGGATACCCTACGCTCCGGAACACATTCTCAAGTTGGTCAGGTGTGGTTGCGTGTCAGAACGAGCTTGCAGAGGTGGGAACTGTGGCTGCATGGGGCGCCAACTTGTTTGTACGATGTTCTGTGCTTGTGGTAGTGGCCGGGCCTGCTCTAATCCCTTCAACACAAAGGAAGCAGAAACAGATGATGACCATGCTTTGGATGATGCAGCCTACCAAGATATAGACACTGATACTGATGAGAATGGTTCAATAGAGGACTTATGTATAGTTACTTCATCCATCATGTCCATAACATGGGGTATTCAAAATCATTGGAGGCCTCCTTGCTACGACACCTTCAATATGCTGTGAATGTATTGTCATCAGATATCAACCGGTGTCGACTTGAATTTCTATACCACTTGATCGGTTTTCGCAAACCCACAGACAGAATTCACAAACGATTTTGAATGTTACATGTGTTTGTTTGGTGATGTGGATTTTAAATCATTAAACTAACTACAAATGGTCCAGTAACATTATGTCCTCATTCTTTCACCTTACATGCATACTTATAGATGCTGATAGTATGCTTTTAGTGTACTTACAACTTTTGAGATATATTTTAATATAGATTTCTGCGGTTTTTGTGTGAAATTTGGCGGCCATCTTGGATTTACATCATCAAGATGGTTTCAAATTCATAAAACTACTTCAGAATTGTATTCCTCAATGTTTAAAGCATATAGAGAGACACAAAGATCATTATTCTACAGTACTTAGAACAGATGGTATGATGATAACTAGATTTATGTATTTTATGGCGGCCATCTTGGATTTTAAAAAAAGCCAAGCGACCAACAAGCTCCCACCCAGGCAAAATTTTATTGAAACAATGGGAACTATCGAAAAATGCAAAGAAATGCTTGTTGCCAGACATTGCAAGGTTACCGGCCCGTGCCACCAGACTAATATGATTTATCCGGGTATGACAAAAATAACGCGAAAATGGGCAACTTGTGACCCTAGGACCCATATTGCGACCTCTTAAGGGGAATGTGACGGCATGAACCCCCGTCTATGTTGTCTAGTATATATGTCTCAACAATAGGAACGCACGATTGAGTGGGGCACTTCTCCCCAAGCACTTGTAAAAAAGTATGTTTCATCCGACTATGACACAAATAACTCGAAAATGGGCTACTGGTGACCACACACCCTATTGCGACCCCTTAAGGGGAATGTGACGGCATGAACCCCGTCTATGTTATCTAGTATATGTTCTCAACAATAGAACACACGATTGAGTGGGGCACTTCTCGGAAGCACTGTAAAAAAGTATGTTTCATCCGACTATGACACAAATAACTCGAAAATAGGCAACTGGTGACCACAGACCCCTATTGCGATCCCTTAAGGGGAATGTGACGGCATGAACCCCCGTCTATGTTGTCTAGTATATATGTCTCAACAATAGGAACACACGATTGAGTGGGGCACTTCTCCCGAAGCACTTGTAAAAAAGTATGTTTTATCCGACTATGACACAAATAAGTCGAAAATAGCCAACTGGTGACCCCAGGACCCCGATATGGACCCCTTAAGGGGAATGTGACGGCATGAAGCCCCGTGTAAGTTGTCTAGTATATACGTCTGAATAATAGGAAAACACAATTGAGTGGGGCACTTCTCCCGAAGTTTATCCGGGTATGACAAAAATAACCCGAAAAGGGGCAACTTGTGACCCCAGGACCCATATTGCGATCCCTTAAGGGGAATGTGACGGCATGAACCCCCGTCTATGTTGTCTAGTATATATTTCTCAACAATAGGAACACACGATTAAGTGGGGCACTTCTCCCGAAGCATTTGTAAAAAAGTATGTTTTATCCGACTATGACACAAATAAGTCGAAAATAGCCAACTGGTGACCCCAGGACCCCTATTGCGACCCCTTAAGGGGAATGTGACGGCATGAACCCCCGTCTATGTTGTCTAGTATACATGTCTCAACAAAAGGAACACACGATTGAGTGGGGCACTTCTCCAGAAGCACTTGTAAAACAATATGTTTATCCGGGTATGACAAAAATAACGCGAAAATGGGCAAGTGGTGACCCCAGGACCCCTATTGCGACCCCTTAAGGGGAATGTGACGGCATGAACCCCCGTCTATGTTGTCTAGTATATATTTCTCAACAATAGGAACACATGATTGAGTGGGGCATTTCTCCCAAAGCACTTGTAATCAAAGGACTGAAAGTCCAGAAATTCTGCGCAGTACGTGTGTGTGGATAAGCAATATGCTAAAAATTGGTTTGCATTCATTTTGATTGGGTCATAGAAGGGATCCAATCAATCAATCTAGCCTTCTGCTGAGTAGGACATCTTACCATATGGTCGACCTACATGGTTCGGCCCTCTTGTACCATTTTGGCAAATGCAATGCTCGCCGATGAGAAAGCATTACTCCTGAGGATAGGACATAATCCTTGCATATACAGAAATTCTTAATGGGCATAACAGGATTTAACTCTCAAGTACCAGGGGGCCTAATGGTTGGTACATGAGGGCCAAACCATGTAAGTGGGCATTCCGACAAGATGAATACCGATCGCTAAATTACCCTTCGCTACTCCCTCCTACCTCCCCCTCAAAAATAAGAGAACAAATGTTTATTGCTGGTAACAAAGGCTATATATTCAAATATGGTTTATATAATAGTGTAAATAGTCATTTTAGGTGTTGGAGTATCTATCCTGTTGTAACATGTTGCGCATATTAGCTCGCAAGTACCAGGGGGGCTGAAATGGTTGGTACATGAGGGCAAACCATGTAAGTCAGCATTCCATTAAGGATGATGGATTGATTATTGGTGTTTAACGGCCTATCAAACAGCCAGGGTCATGTAAGGCCGGGCCAACAGGATGGAGTGTCCTGAATTCAACCTGTAAAAAAAGTAAGGGAAATTCCCAAAATCAGAGCTCAATATTTATTTACATAAAACTATATTCTGCCCTGAAATTAGAGTGCTGTGGATTGATTGATTATTGGTGTTTAACGGCCTATCAACAGCCAGGGTCATGTAAGGCCGGGCCAACAGGATGGACTATCCTGTATTCAACCTGTATAAAATGAGGGAAATTCCCAAAATCACAGCTCAATATTCACATAAACTATATATATTCAGCCCTGAAATTAGAATCTCCTGGCCTGGTGCCAGATCCATGCTGCACCAGAATCACTTAAGTCTTAGCTCACCCCAAAAGCAATATGATTAGCTTTTAATGCTATTACTTTCTTAATGGGGCATAACAGGATTTAGCTCTCAAGTACCAGGGGGCCAAAGTTAGTACATGATGGCAAAACTCATGTACGTTGGCACTCCATAAGGATGAACACCAATCGTTAAATTACCCTTCGCTACTCCCTCCTACATGTACCTCCCATGCAGTCTTGTTGAATGCACAGGAATGTTGGGGGGGGGGTGGTTGGGGGGGTGGGGGGGGGGGGGAGTTCTTCTCTGAAACCAGATCTGCAGTGGAAAAAAAAGAGTAAATAATATCAATAATTGGACAATATTCACGCAAACGCACCATGGAAATGAATTGTTAATTATTTAAATAATATGTGACCCATGTTTAACCACAGGTGCCAGACAATTTTATTAATGTACGTATATGTTTATAGTAGTATATGAATAAGGTAGACAGCGAGAATCCATTCACTAAACACGACAGAACAAAAAAACACGCAGAGTGATTTCTCTTGGAAGAGTCGTCTAGGGGAAATCACTCTGCGTGTTGTATATGGGATTCCCCCCTTGCCTATTTCCTTTGATTTCACTGAACAGTTTCACTTTTACACTAGTCTGTGTAGTATAATATCTGTGCCACAAATTTCTTGTTACGATATGCACCGCGATTGTAGTTCCCAATCAAACTCGCGATGTATCCTGTAGATGAACTCAGTAGCTGTGTTCTATTTATATCATACTTTCAGTTTCGATTCCAGGCAGGCTACCAGATGTTTTCTTGGTATGAATTAAATAAAATAGCTTCCACCACGCTGATTATTAAAAAAATATTGTGCAATAGAAGATGAGATAACTTATTTATAATATAACAATAAATGTGGATATATTATCACAATAGAACCGATACAAATCTTTACATATTCTTTGTGTTTATGGAATGGGTCGGCATAAAATGGCGGTCGGAAAAATACTATACGGAGACATGCGGTTGTATCATTGCGCGTGAAAAAAAAAATTCTTCAAATGAATACATGCCAGTTTATATTATATTATATCAGATAAACATTTTCTAATATAAATGTCGTGCAGAAAAAATAACAACACATGTATTACACGACACATACAAATTATGTTAGCTCATATCAGAACTATTTTTCATGGCGTATATAGCGACGTATGTGTATCGGTCAGCATAACCCGCGAAAAGATATTATTATGCAACACGACAGTTAATATTTGATAAAATAAGAAAGTTTTTTGAGAAATTATATAACTGTAGCGAAAAAAAATGTAGCTGGCGAAAAATATGAGTGAAACGTTCATAATGCACCGTTCACATTCGCATTCTTTAACATGGCGTAGGTAAAATTATGAACGTGCGTTGGCTGCTAAAAAAATCACTACGCGATCCTGCGAGACCTGGAAAATCCATTAAACAAACCTAAATTCAACCCACAGGGGCTTGAATAAAAAAGTATGTTTTATCCGACTATGACACAAATAAGTCGAAAATAGCCAACTGGTGACCCCAGGACCCCTATTGCGACCCCTTAAGGGGAATGTGACGGCATGAACCCCCATCTATGTTGTCTAGTATACATGTCCCAACAACAGGAACACACGATTGAGTGGGGCACTTCTCCCGAAGCACTTGTAAAAAAGTATGTTTTATCCGACTATGACAAAAATAACGCGAAAATAGGCAACTGGTGACCCCAGGATCCCCATATGGACCCCTTCAGGGGAATGTGACGGCATGAAGCCCCGTGTAAGTTGTCTAGTATATACGTCTGAATAATAGGAAAACACAATTGAGTGGGGCACTTCTCCCGAAGCACTTGTAAAAAAAATATGTTTATCCGGGTATGACAAAAATAACCCGAAAAGGGGCAACTTGTGACCCCAGGACCCATATTGCGACCCCTTAAGGGGAATGTGACGGCATGAACCCCCGTCTATGTTGTCTAGTATACATGTGTCAACAATAGGAACACACGATTGAGTGGGGCACTTCTCCAGAAGCACTTGTAAAATAATATGTTTATCCGGGTATGACAAAAATAACGCGAAAATGGGCAAGTGGTGACCCCAGAACCCCTATTGCGACCCCTTAAGGGGAATGTGACGGCATGAACCCCCGTCTATGTTGTCTAGTATGTATGTCTCAACAATAGGAACACACGATTGAGTGGGGCACTTCTCCCGAAGCACTTGTAAAAAAGTATGTTTTATCCGACTATGACAACAATAACGCGAAAATAGGCAACTTGTGACCACAGGACCCATATTGCGACCCCTTAAGGGGAATGTGACGGCACGAACCCCCGTCTATCTTGTCTAGTATATATGTGTCAACAATAGGAACACACGATTGAGTGGAGCACTTCTCCCGAAGCACTTGTGAAAAAAATATGTTTATCCGGGTATGACAAAAATAACCCGAAAAGGGGCAACTTGTGACCGCAGGACCCATATTGCGACCCCTTAAGGGGAATGTGACGGCATGAACCCCCGTCTATGTTGTCTAGTATATATTTCTCAACAATAGGAACACACGATTAAGTGGGGCACTTCTCCCGAAGCACTTGTAAAAAAGTATGTTTTATCCGACTATGACACAAATAAGTCGAAAATAGCCAACTGGTGACCCCAGGACCCCTATTGCGACCCCTTAAGGGGAATGTGACGGCATGAACCCCCGTCTATATTGTCTAGTATATATGTCCCAACAACAGGAACACACGATTGAGTGGGGCACTTCTCCCGAAGCACTTGTAAAAAAGTATGTTTTATCCGACTATGACAAAAATAACGCGAAAATAGGCAACTGGTGACCCCAGGATCCCCATATGGACCCCTTAAGGGGAATGTGACGGCATGAAGCCCCGTGTAAGTTGTCTAGTATATACGTCTGAATAATAGGAAAAACACAATTGATGTGGGGCACTTCTCCCGAAGCACTTGTAAAAAAAATATGTTTATCCGGGTATGATAACCCTAACCCGTAAAAGAGGGGCAACTTGTGACCCCAGGACCCATATTGCGACCCCTTAAGGGGAATGTGACGGCATGAAACCCCGTCTATGTTGTCCAGTATATATGTCTGAATAACAAGAACACACGGTTGAGTGGTGGGGCACGTCTCCCGAAAAATATGTTGTATCGGGATATGACAACAATTAACGCGAAAATGGGCAAATGGTGATCTGAGTACCCCATTGCGACTTAACCTTAAGGGAATGCGACGGCATAAACCCCCCCGTCTATATTTGTCTTTTTTATATGTTCTGAATAATAGGAACACACTGTTTAGTGGGGGGCACTTCTCCAGAAGCACTTGTAAAGAATTGCGTTTACATAGACGGGGTGTGCTTCAGGAGACGTGCCCCACTCAATCCTGTGTTCTTGTTATACTCACACAGTTAATGATATATACTAGACAAAAAAGACGGGCGTTCATACCATCACATTCCCCTTAAGGTGTCGCAATGGGGTCCTCAGGTCACCAGTTGCCCATGTTCGTGTTATTTGTTTCATACCCGGATAAAACATAATATGTTACATGCGCGTCGGGAGAAGTGACCACTGATTTTTATGTTCTCCTTATTCAGCTATATATATTCGACAGCATAGACTAGGGTTCATGTCGTCACATTTCCCTTAAGGGGTCACAATGTGTCACAAGTTGCCCATGTTCGTGTTATTTTTGCCAACCACGCATAAAACAATATTTTGCAGGTGCTACGGGAGAAGTGCTGTTATGTGTTCCTGTTATTGAGATGATTATACGAGACAATATAGACAGGGCTCATGCCTTCACATTCCCCTTAATATGTCGCAATGGGGATCCTGAGATCACACGTCCCATTCATCAATCATGTGTTCCTATTATTCAGATATATGTATTATACAACATAGACGGGGCTTCATGTGCTTGATTTAAAATGTCAGTTACTGTGCATGTAGAGAAAAAACACATATTGGATATTTGAGACATCATCTGAGACAGTCTCCAAGTTTTATCTTGGAAGGAAATTAAATGTTGTTGAAACGACTGAGCATAAAAAATACATAGGTAAAGATCATGGCTAGCTAAAAGTATAAACAATAACTTCAGTTTCTAATGTACACCGCAGTAGGTTATTGTGGTACAAGCTATAGTTTTTGCATTCCGTCAGAAGCGGGCTAACACAATACACAGGCAGATGCAGAGAAAAGCACCATTCAATATGTAGCAGTAGAATTGAAATAACAATGCTTGTTTAACGAGAATGGGCCCCACTGGGACTCGAACCCATGTTACTAGTACGAATACCAGTATGCTAGCCGCTGCACTACAAGGCCTGACACAACCGATAAAACACAACATTGTTAAATCCAATACTATGTTCATTTTAATAAAGGGTCTGTAAAAAATGATTAAAGTTTGCGGTAGATTACTATTGTCCATAATGTACAGGTCAGGAAACACGGGAGGGGTGGGGCTAGGTACATTGGTACACTGTGATATGTTGTACAATGACGGGGACAATGGGGGGGGGGGGGGGGGGTGACGACTGAGTGTACATTATGTGACATGTTCTATATGTCAGAGACACGGTGACACGTTGTATATGTCGGCAACAACGGAAGGAGTACGGCGCGCCGGTACACTATGTGACATGGTGTACAGGGCGGGGACACAGAAGGAGAACGGAACGCGCGTGGTACGCTATGTGACATGTGTATATGTCGGCAACACGGAAAGAGTACGTCCCGCCGGTACACTAAGTGACATTGTCGTATATGTCGGCAACACGGAAAGGAGAGTACGGTCCGCCGGTACACTATGTGCCATGTTGTATATTTCCGCGACACGGGTGGGGGTGGGGTGTAAAGTACGTCGGTACACTATGTGCCATGTTGTATATGTCCGCGACACGGGGTGGGGGGTGGGGGTACAGTACGTCGGTACTCTATGTGATATATTGTATATATCGGCGATACGGGAGGAGTACGGTACGTTCTTACACTACGTTATATGTTGTAAATGACGGGGATACAGGATAAGTATGGCCTGCCTGTACACTATGTGACATGTTGTAATGTTGTATAGGTCGGGGACACAGGTGTGGAGGGGAAGTGCGGCCCATCGGTACACTGTGTGACTTGGCCCGCCGGTACACTATGTGACTTGGCCAGCCAGTACACTATGTGACATGTGGTACATATCGAGTGCGGTCCGCCGGTACACGGTACACTATGTGACATGTTGTACATGTCCGCGACACGGGAGGAGTACGGTACGTCGGTACTCTATGTGATATATTGTATATGTCGGCGATATGGGAGGAGTACGATATGGGAGGAGTACGGTACGTTGGTACACTACGGTATATGTTGTAAATGACGGGGACACGGGATAAGTACGGTCTGCCTACAGCCCGCGGGCACAATATGTGACATGCTGTATAGGTCGGCGACACGGGAGGAGTACAGCCCGCGGGCACACTATGTGACATGTTGTATATGTCTGCGACATGGGAGGAGTACAGCCCGCGGGAACACTATGTGACATGTTGTACAAGATCGATATCACACTATGTACCCGGCCACCTAAGACAAAGTGTTGCTACAAACATTTCCAATAGTCATTGACTACCAGAAATTTGCTGCTTTTGCAAAAGAATGAGATTTCCTTAATGTCACGTACTCTATGTAGCCAATGTCCAGTGGTCGCAATAGGGGTCCTCAGGTCGCCCATTTTCGAGTTATTTTTCCATAGAAACAATCTTTTTTACAAGTACTTCGGGAGAAGTGCCCCACTAAATCGTGTGTTCCTATTGTTGAGACATATATACTGGACAACATAGACGGGGGTTCATGCCGTCACATTACCCTTAAGGGGTCGCAATAGTGGTCCTGTGGTCACCAGTTGGCCATTTTCGAGTTATATTTATCATACGCGCATAAAACATACGTTTTTACAAGTGCTTCGGGAGAAGTGCCCCACTCAATCGTGTGTTCCTATTGTTGAGACATGTATACTAGACAACATAAACGCGGGTTCATTCCGTCACATTCCCCTTAAGGGGTCGCAATGGGGTCCACAGGTCACCAGTTGCCCATTTTCGTGTTGTTTTTGTCATACCGTGATAAAACATATTTTTTACAAGTGCTTCGGGAGAAGTGCCCGACTCAATTGTGAGTTCCTATTATTCAGATATATATACTAGACAACATAGATGGGGGTTCATGCCGTCACATTCCCCTTAAGGGGTCGCAATTGGGTCCTCAGGTCACCAGTTGCACATTTTCGGGTTGTTTTTCTCATACCCGGATAAAACATATTATTTTACAAGTGCTTCGGGAGAAGTGCACCACTCAATCGTGTGTTCCTGTTGTTGGGACATGTATACTAGACAACATAGACGGGGGTTCATGCCGTCACAGTCCCCTTAAGGGGTCGCAATAGGGGTCCTGGGGTCACCAGTTGGTCATTTTCGAGTTATTTTTGTCATACCCTGATACATATATTTTTTACAAGTGCTTCGGGAGAAGTGCCCCACTCAATCGTGTGTTCCTATTGTTTAGACATGTATACTAGACAACTTAGATGGGGATTCATGCCGTCACATTCCCCTTAAGAGGTCGCAATAGGGGTCCTGGGGTCACCAGTTGGCCATTTTCGCGTTATTTTTGTCATACCCGGATAAAGCATACGTTTTTACAAGTGCTTCGGGAGAAGTGCCCCACTCAATCATGAGTTCCTATTGTTTATCCATGTATACTAGATAACTTAGACGGGGATTCATGCCGTCACATTCCCCTTAAGAGGTCCATATGGCGATACTGGGGTCACCAGTTGCCAATTTTCACGTTATTTTTGTCACACCCGGAGAAAACATACGTGTTTACAAGTGCTTCGGGAGAAGTGCCCCACTCAATCGTGTGTTCCTATTGTTTAGACATGTATACTAGACAACATAGATGTGTGTTCGTGCCGTCACATTCCCCTTAAGGGGTCGCAATAGGGGTCCTGGGGTCACCAGTTGGCCATTTTCGAGTTATTTTTGTCATACCCGGATACACATATTTGTTTACAAGTGCTTCGGGAGGAGTGCCCCACTCAATCGTGTGTTCCTATTGTTGAGACATATATACTAGACAACTTAGACGGGGGTTCATGCCGTCACTTTCCCCTTAAGGGGTCCATATGGGGATCCTGGTGTCACCAGTTGCCCATTTTCGCGTTATTTATGTCATACCTGGATAAAACATACATTTTTAAAAGTGCTTCGGGAGAACTGCCCCACTCAATAGTGTGTTCCTGTTATTGAGACATATATACTAGATAACATAGACGTGGGTTCATGCCATCACATTCTGAAGGGGTCGCAATGGGGTGGGTCCTGTCACCAGTTGGCCATTTTGAGAGTTATTTTTGTCATACCCTGATAGATATATTTTTTACAAGTGCTTCGGGAGAAGTGCCCCACTCAATCGTGTGTTCCTGTTGTTGGGACATGTATACTAGACAACATAGACGGGAGTTCGTGCCGTACATTCCCCTTAAGGGTCGCAATAGGGGTCCTGGGGCCACCAGTTGGCCATTTCGCGTTTATTTTTGTCTACCGGATAAACATACGTTTTTACAAGTGCTTCGGGAGAAGTGCCCCACTCAATCGTGTGTTCCTGTTGTTGGGACATGTATACTAGACAACATAGACGGGGTTTCATACGGAAGAGTTTCGTTGCCACCCGTCACATTCTCGAAGTCCATATGGGGATACTGGTCGTCACCAAGTTGCCCATTCTGCGTTATTTTGTTCATACCCGGATAAAACATACTTTTTTACAAGTGCTTCGGGAGAAGTGCCCCACTCAATAGTGTGTTCCTGTTATTGAGACATATACTAGATAACATAGACGGGCGTTCATGCCGTCACATTCCCCTTAAGGGTTCGCAATAGGGGTCCTGTGGTCACCAGTTGGCCATTTTCGCGTTGTTTTTCTTTGTTCATACCCGGATAAAACTACGTTTTTTACAAGTGCTTCGGGAGAAGTGCCCCACTGAATCGTGTGTTCCTATTGTTTATACATATATACTAGACAACATAGACGGGCGTTCGTGCCGTCACATTCCCCTTAAGGGGTCGCAATAGGGGTCCTGGGGTCACCAGTTGGCCATTTTCGAGTTATTTTTGTCATACCCGGATACACATATTTGTTTACAAGTGCTTCGGGAGAAGTGCCCCACTCAATTGTGTGTTCCTATTGTTGAGACATATATACAAGACGACTTAGACGGGGGTTCATGCCGTCACTTTCCCCCTAAGGGGTCCATATGAGGATCCTGGTGTCACCAGTTGTCCATTTTCGCGTTATTTATGTCATAACCGGATAAAACATACTTTTTTACAAGTGCTTCGGGAGAAGTGCCCCACTCAATAGTGTGTTCCTATTATTGAGACATAAATACTAGATAACATAGACTGGGTTCATGCCGTCACATTCCCCTTAAGTGGTCGCAATAGGGGTCATGGGGTCACCAGTTGGCCATTTTCGAGTCATTTTTGTCATACCCTGATAAATATATTGTTTACAAGTGCTTCGGGAGAAGTGCCCCACTCAATCGTGTGTTCCTGTTGTTGGGACATGTATACTAGACAACATAGACGGAGTTTGTGCCGTCACATTCCCCTTAAGGGGTATATATGGGGATCCTGGTGTCACCAGTTGCCCATTTTCGCGTTATTTATGTCATACCCGGATAAAACATACTTTTTTACAAGTGCTTCTGGAGAAGTGCCCCACTCAATAGTGTGTTCCTGTTATTGAGACCTATATACTAGATCAACATAGACGGGCGTTCATGCCGTCACATTCCTCTTAAGGGGTGCTAATAGGGGTCCTGGGGTGTCACCAGTTGTCCATTTTCGAGTTATTTTTTACTTACCCGTATAAACATACTTTTTTACAAGTGCTTCGGGAGAAGAATAACGGGAGAAAGAATAAGCTGTTATTGTGACAAAATAAAAACACAGTAGGTGTCTCAGCTAGGATACAGAAAGCATACAAGACAGATGAAGTAGTAAATGTCTTATCCGCATAGCCAAGATTATCTAAGCTAAATTCAACTCGACTTGAAATCATGTCATTCATGACCTGCTTAAACCACATGGCCACTAAAATAAGTTCATTGTATTCAACGTTCAAGTCAATACGCATGCATTCACATTGTAAATCTTTAATGTGGGTTCAAGTGGGTGGGGTAATATTTAGTGTTGCGATGTTACCTGCGTCTTAAACTGCTACACAACAGGATTCCAGACAATAATTTGATTAAATGCTTAACTTATTTATTAACTGAGTGAATATAATAATCAGTTAAACATTTATTTAGCTATAGTTGGACATATTTGAGATATGTTCTGATAGTCGTGCCACCATGCACATGTCATAATTTACAGGCCGATTTCGGGACGAACAGCGTCGGAATGACTTGGAACCTCATAAAATAAAAATATTATCTAAATTTATGAATAGTAAATGCTTAATAAAATATTGAAGTATCTATTTCTGTGTAATTATGTTGAACTTACATAGTGAAATGCTTGTAATACACCGATTTATGCAGAATATACAGTTCGCAATAATCATCATTGGTTCATTGTTGACGAAGGCAAACTGAATGAATAAAGCCGAGTAATCCGTACGACCGGAAATAAACACGCCGAGGTACTCCGAAACTATCGTCGACTAGTTTGATTTCAGTCCGGTATTTCGGTGGTTTTCGATAAATAAGAGGTTTCCGGTAATTCCAGTGACCCATTTCAAACTCATTTGTAAACTGTTGACGACTTTTGGTAATATCGGTAATTGGTTACCTTTATTTGCATAGGACCTTTTGCATATGATACAAATTGCGAAGCGCATGTCGATGTTATCTTTCTTTGGTGGCCCAGGTTTACTCTTCGAAAACCCAAAATACGACCAGACGTGGCTCCGCGCCTTCCCCGGATACTTAAACAACGCATTATTGTTGGCAGCAACTTCGGCCGCCATTGTGATGAATGATAAAAACAGAAGCATTCCGAATTTTAAGTAATTACGCGAATGTAACGAAAATTAGCGAAATGGACGGGAAAAAACCCGCGGAAAACAGCAGAAATCTTTTTCCTATAACCGATTATGACAAAACACTATCGATTGTCGCCGACGTGGCCCCTTTCGATCAATTTTCGATTATAATCGATCATCGGCACATCGTCATCACTAGCTGATGTGCATCAAGGTTTACAAATATTATTATTTCCAATTACTTACACCATTAATCTACTTCTATTGGGAAAAAATGTACTAGACATATTTTATGACTTGTATAAACAGTGGTGTGCTGACCTACATTGCAGGCTAGTATAGTCCATGTTTAAAAAACATAATTTGAACATACAAATTATGTATTCAGATTGTTATTACTAGTTTTGGGATTATTTGCTACCACATTTTTGAACAATATTCCGTGTGTCAAAATTCAAGAAAAATATTTGCAGTAAAACCATTGAGGTGATGAGGAGAAAATACAAATTTAGTGTGACATTACCTAGACCGGAAGTCGCCTGTAACACGTGTTGTAGAGAATATACATATAAAGTGAATGTTTACAGCAGAAAAATGTCAACGTTGGGTACAGTAAAGTTGATATCTGTTACCATGGGTAACTGGGATTAACAAATTTCATCCGTTTTGGGTAACTACCTCAACTTTGTTTGATATTTGACTTGGTTCAATCGCAGTTTTGTTGATAAATGAATGTGTTGACAGCAGAAGACCCAATTTCAATGTGTTCATCCGGGTTTTTATGTACTGGTCAAAACACGTGAGAAAAACTGGATGGAATCGAAAACACGAACTTACGTACCTCACGTACTTAGGACACGACACGATAATGTTTTTTGTATTTTATTAATAACGATGCACTTGTTTTGGGGCAATGCAGGATATGTGTTAATTGTTCAATTATATGAATTCTCAAAATATTCTATATTTTCTGTAAAGGAAGTTATTTGAAACACATGTACAGACTGTATAAATTTATGAAATAACACTGATATCTGTGTTGGCTGGTGCGACACATATAGAATAGTTACTAGGTTAGTGCCGTGAATGGAAACAATATCTGACAAGGCTTAGGAAAGGATCTATATATTTATCCAGTTAACACTACAAACAGCTTTAAAATGCAAAAAATATAACCCCAGCCGGATCCTCAAAATCGGAGAATCGACTAGTATGACAACCACACATATGCAAACGCAGTGATTAGGTCGTATTGACAGGATATCAAAAATGTTTCACGACACCGTGTTTCACGGCACATACGCACTGTGTTGACGGGATAATAACTATTATTGGTGCGACAATCCTCACGAATGATGACCTTGCCCTTGGGAAGAAACGGCATCACTGTACTGTATTTACTTTATGATGTATGCTTTACAGGCCGGTAAATTGAGACCCCGCAAAATGGTGGACATGGAATAATGTGACAGGTATACGTGATTCAATTGTTACTGTTTTCCCCATTAAAACTAGCAAACATCACGAACTAAGCGTGATAATCCAGTGTATAAATGTTGTCTTAACCCTCGGTTGCCCTTTTCAGGGTCCATCTCTCGCTAATATAAACAAGAACGACCGAACAACGTGAACAGTTTGAAAACGAAGCTTTAGCAGAAGGCGCGAATATACTCGCCGCTTCTTCCGTCGTCCGCGTCGTTGTTTGGAAATGTCAAAATGTTTGTACAAGATTCGTCATCATGGTATAGCTTTAATATTACTTGGCATATTGCTTCAATATTTGATACATGTGAGGATTTGGAACACAGGCATGTCGCCATTAACATGACCGTGACATTTTTTACAGTCACATTTTTGCGGAAACACGTAGTCATTTTTTGCGTCAACAAGTTTGTATCAGTTTCTTCATCATCGCATAACATTAATATTACTTGACGGAGTGCTGCAATATTTGGACACCTTGATACATGTAAGCATTTTGGAACACACTCATACCACCATTAACATGACCTTGACATTGTATACGCCCGTTTGAACAAACGGGACGTATTATGCATTGGGAGTGCGGGCACAGCTTGTTCACGCAATAACTAACGTTCTACTTGAATAATCGTAACAAAATTCGTTATGCATATTTATTACGGCAAGACGAAGTAGTCTATCGAGTTTCAAACACTGCCGATGACGTATCTCCCCTTGGTGGCAATTTGTAATTTTCACACTCTGTATCCTTGTCCACGCAATAACTCCAGTTATACTTCACACCGATCGTAACCAAATTCGGTATACATGTTTATCACTACAATACGAAGAAGGTTATTGACTTTCAAACATTTCCGATGACTCCCCTTGGTTGCAATTTGTAATTTTCGCTCTTTGTATCATTGTCTACGCAATAAACCAAGTTCTACCAGACCGATCGTAACCAAATTCTGTATACATGCTTATCATGGCAAGACGAATAACCCTATCGATTATATTAAAACAAAAATCCGATGAATTATCTCCCCTTGGCGGCCATTTTTGTCGCGCCTTCTGAATAGTCGCCACTTTTTCTGTCGTCGTAGTCCGCGTCGTCCGAAATGTCAAAAGGTTTGTACAAGCTTCTTCATCATGGTATAACTTTACTATTACTTAACGGATTTCTTTAATATTTGGACACTTGATATATGAGGCCATTTGGAACACACTCATGCCGCTTTAACATGCCATTGGTCTTTTTTACCTTCACCATTTATTGCGGAAACACTTAGCCATATTTTGCGTCAAAAAGTTTGTACAAGTTCATTCATCTTGATATAACTTTCATATTACTTATATTGCTTCAATGTTTGGACACATGATACATGTGAGCATTGGGAACACACTCATACCCGCATTATCATGACATTGACCTTTTGCACCTTCACAATGTTGCGGAAACACTTAGCCATATTTGCGTCAAACAGTTTGTACATGTTTCTTCATCATCGTATAACATTAAGTAGTATATAGGGAGTCAAAATGATACCACCTACGTTGGTATAATTTTCACCCCTCTACACTACCCCCACCACCCCCGAAAAATCAAAAATTGTTTAACGAGGAAATTGTCCCCCACCACCCCCGAAAAATCCAAAGATTGGTGTCATAAATACATCATGTTTTTTTCACGTCCAATTGAACAGATAAAACTATACTAATAAAAAGGATTTGTTTTCGTCTCGTTGTCATATTGGTGTCATAAATACCTCATATTTATTTTTCAACACGGCATTTTCCTCCTCCACTATAGCTAATTTATTCCGTAGATCAGCAACTAATTACTAACCTCTAGTCTACCACGTTCACCTGTAGCCACCTGACAGCGTAGTTGCTTATGTCTACAAAGAGTTTGGGCACTAACGAATTTACAAGGGCATCTGGGGCATTGAAATTGCGGGGGGACACAAGGAATTTTTCTACGTCTCGCTAGATGCCTTCGTAGATAGTCTTTATGCGTAAACGTCTTACAACAAGTCTCACACTCCATTATGTATATGTATATGTTTATATTCAATTGGTCGTGAAAAAAACATAATGTTTTCACGACCAATTGAACAGATAAATTTCATAGGTTATAATATTATAACAAAATGGATAATAAAATACGCAACGAATTGGAATCTTGTAATGTCTTTGTTGAAGAATTTTACGATGTTTCTACAGCATTAAAACACTGTAAAATTAGAACACTATGCGATATCGAATACATGAAATATCAGCGTAATTTATTACGCTCCGATAAAAAACGTTGCATTTACAATATTATACCGGCAATTATGTCGCTGGTACAAGTATCAAATTTGCGTAATGAAGCGACTAAATAGGATCGGAGAAACACTACCGAAACATTATCAAACTAATTTTATAAAACAGTTTAAAATCAACGATTCGTTTACGGATATGCGTTTCTACGATATCACTTTTAACGAAGAAATTGGAAAATTATTATTAGAAATTGGAAATTGAACAGAAAAAAACAACTACCAATATTATTAGAGAAAATGGATAATACAATTCAATTGGAATTGAAAGTTTTTAAATAGACTGTGTTGAAGAAGTTTACGAAGCTTACGGGGGTTATGATCCTGTATATAAATTCTATAAAATGAGAACACTAGGCGATATCGAATACATGAAATATCAGCGTAATTTATTACGCTCCGATAAAAACGTTGCATTTACAATATTATACCGACAATTATGTGAAATATACAAGAGGCAAATACAAACATTAAGACTGATAATGCGTATCGGATATAAAACTAAGGTGTATTATATAAAATTGTTAAAATCCAACGATTCGTTTACGAATATACATTTCTACGATATCGCTTATAAAGATATTTTGAACAAAAAATAGCAAAAGCCTCCACTCGTGCACAACACCCCCAGCGACTGGGCAGATTTCTAGCCGGCACCCAGCCACTGGGGTGTTGGGACCTTTCTTAAGCCCACGCATCTGTTGGCTCACAGTCTGGGTCGCCTTGAACCCCATTGCCAATTCCTCTATTAAGAGAAACCAGTGAAGTAAGGTTTCCGAAATTGCAAAGCTCTTAGGCAGAAACGTTTTAGGCCGGCACCTTTGAGCTACGCAATTACATCGCCAAATACACACATATGCATAGACTGCTACCATTAAACAGACGAGACGGACGTCATACCGGATCAACAACATGGCATGCACGAGATGAGACCAATTGTTGTAAGGTCAACAAACGTGTATATACTCATCAGTTTCCTATACAACATACAAATGGTGTGCAAATTATAATTATTTATTAATACCTATTGGCGAAAGAAAACATGGGATGGTTCGTTATTTTGTTAATTTTATAATTAATTTTGTAAAAAAAAATTAATAATTTAAAGCTGAACACCCCCTATTATTACATAGTATTTAATTTAAGTTAATTACACGGGTTATTTATAGCCGAGTGTTTAAGTTGCACGAGTTATGTAACTTGAGTTATTTATAGCCGAGTGTTTCAATTACACGAGTTATGTAACTTGATAGCCGAGGTAAACAGACAGTTTCAATTACACGGGTTATGTAAATTGATAGCCGAGTGTATCAATTTACACAGTCGATTACAGTGTAATCCCCGACTGTGTACACTGTCATTGTGATACACCAGTACAACCAATAGTGATTACGGCGTAATTCTCAGTGAAAAAACACATGTTGAATAGGTATGTAAATTTGTTTACTGCACCAATATAAGAAAATTAATTTTTTTTTTTAATTATTTTATAATGGTGCTGTAACATTTCCTCCGACTTTATTTTCAAGTATTACCCTAAATTTATCCCAATCAGTACACTCAATTTTGGGCATGGTGGCGCGCGCCTTGATTCTTATACATTTTTTAATTCTTCATATCTCCCCATCCCCATTCTTCCACACGGATTCAAACTCTAAATTTAATATTTTCTTATCGGCCAACGCTTTGGACACCATAATGTCGATGCTATTTTTCTTAGACCTAGCGAGAACGGATATTCTATCATGTTTTCTACTTTTTTTCTCGAGTTTTCCACCCGCCGCCCTAATTACCATACAAAGTATTCCAGATAAAACGGTAATTCCACTCAAAACCCCTGCAAGTGGAACCGTTACAATTGTAGATAGCGTTGCAGCAGTCCCCGCACCACTCATTACAGATAAACTTGCCAGAACCGTACTAGATGCTTCAGCTATGTTCGCCGCGCGCTTATATTTGTTAGCCTGTCTTTTTCTATTTGCACATTCTCTAATTAAAATATTCTGCATAGCGACGATATTATTCAACCTAAAATCTGAACTTCTTTCGTTAATTGGATACAGTGTTGATGTAGTGGTATTGAGAGTTGGATACAGTGTTGATGGATCGGTATTGACAATTGGAAGCGGTGATTCGTTCATATTTAAATTTTACAAATTGTGTTCAATATATTAGTATTTACAAAATAAGTTCAATTAACAATGAGACAATAGTGGAAGAACTCTCTGGGTCACCGATTTTCGTAACAAAGTTAATAACACTACCTTGGGAAAGTCTAATTCGATCATTACCGCCGAACGCAACAATCGTCGAACTATCTCCAGAGATTTTAGTGACTCCAACACCCCGTTCTTCCCCATCTACTACAATATTTATCGCGACCGCGCCCACAGGTTTACCACTACCATTAACCGAGCAGACCGCCATTCGGACAACTTCACCCGCAGTTGTCATAGTGTATACCCCACATTTATTACTCGCTTTGGCACCGAACGAATATTCATAGTGCCCCTCAACCAATGGGCCCCGCTTCTCAGCCCAAACTGTTATGACACGTTTTGGCGTTTTCATTGTTCGCACTGTTCCGGCAAGCACACTGTTTGCGTTATATGCCTCAGTACGAATCGTATAAGAGGCCTCCTCAAGAGCTTTGGTCGCGGCTATACGATCATGTTTCAGTTTATCGGAAACTTCGGTTATCTTTCCGTCTAGTTCGGTAAGTGCCGCTTCTCTGCTGAGAGAGTCCTCTAAGCGCAACGCATCATAAGCCTCCGTAATGGTCGCCTGGTGGCCTTCTAGGGCTTTTTCAACACCCAACCGGGCCTCTTTTTGAAATTTGGTTATTTTCCCGTCTAGTTCAGCAACCGCCGCTTCTCTGATGAGAGAGTCCTCTGAGCGCATCACATCATAAGCCTTCGTAAGGGCCGCCTGGTGGTCTTCTCGGGCTTTCTCAATGCCTGTTCGGACCCCCTCAATCCCCAACCGAGCCTCCTTTCGAAGTTCTGTTATTTTCTCGTCTAGTTCAGTAAGTGCCGCTTCTCTGTTGAGAGAGTCCTCTGAGCGCAACGCCCCATAAGCCTCCGCAATGGCCTCCTTGTGGTCTTCTCGGACCCCCTCAACCCCCGACCTGGTCTCTTTCAGAAATTCGGTTATCTTTTCGTCTAGTTCGGTAAGTGTCGCTTCTTTACTGAGAGAGTCCTCTAAGCGCAACGCATCATAAGCCTCCGCAATGGCCTCCGCAAGGTTCGACTGGTGGTATTCTCGGACTTTATCAATACCCGACCGAGTCTCTTTTCGAAATTTGGTTATTTTTTTTATCTAGTTCGGCAACCGCCGCTTCTCTTATGAGAGAGTCCTCTGAGCGCAACACCTCAGAAACCTCCGTAAGGTCCGCCTGGTGGTCTTCTCGGGCTTTCTCAATACCCGACGTGGCCTCTTTTCGAAATTTGGTTATTTTTTTACCTAGTTCGGTAAATGCCGCATCTCTAATGAGAGAGTCCTCTAAGCGCAACGTAAGGGCCGCCTGGCGGTCTGCTCCGACTTTATCAATATCCGACCTGCTCTATTTTCGAAATTTGGTTATTTTTTTACCTAGTTCGTTTAGTTCCGTTTCTCTGATGAGAGAGTCCTCTGAGCGCAACACCTTATAAGCCGCCTGATCTTTCTCAATTTGTGCAGTCGCCGTCAGCACTTCTACTCTTAACATCTGATATACTCCTGTGAATCCCGTTTGTGACCTTCGATATAGTTTTATTGATCAGGGCCTTGGTTTTTTCAGTAGTTAAAAAGTCGCCCTCTGTCGGGATGAATCCACCTTCTGCCGGTTCCAAATTCTTTGAATTTGTCACCCAATCGGAAGAACTACCTGGTCCTTATATACTCATAATAAAATTAATTATAATATTGGTCACCTATACTCAATTGTAAATTTCGAGAACTACCGAAATCGGGTAATAGTTATTCAACTTTCTCGCTTGATCATCGAGAATAGAGACCGTAAATTCGTGGATATGTCCCGTTTCCAAAACTTTCATCTCGGGGTGTGGGAAGTCTAAGGTCACCGTATCCCCAAAGAAACAGTCGCTGGCTTGCACGGTTTTCAGTAATGTGCTGGGGGATCCGTCTACCGTGTTGTACGACGTGTTCACCCGATCCAGGTGCACCCTGAGAGTTTTCGTGAAGGCGAAGTCCACCGGGTTATCACCGACGTACTCACCCGGTGTAAACACTCCTTTGTTTGAGGAGTATGTCTCTCTAAAACCGAGTTGAATACCCAACCCCGGGGAGACCACTACCTTATTATCAGTGCTGATGGTCATTGTTGCGAGCCCGGTAGCCTTCGATACTGTGAGGTTGATTATACCGTCAAGCTCTGAGTTGACAAAATCTTTGAGCTGTCTTATTCCCCACAGTCCGTGAGGCAGCTTTACACCTAATTGTTGTCCATCCTTCACATAGTAAAACCCTTCGCTCTTCCCCACATTCTGCCATCCAACCGTGAAGGTGATTGATCTGAGGCCCACCCGGCGAACATTAGTGATAGTAGCAAACATTTAACATCTTTCAATGGATACCAAAGCATTTAGCTTTAACTCTAATGCAAAGTACGCGGTCGGAGGTAAATACACGCAAAAAGACGTTGTTAACCACCTTGTACACCCAACCGTAACGGTTAGACCGGACAGTGGCTTTGTCACCAATTTCCCTAACACGTTTGAGAAATATAGGCTGCCCAAGATTAATACGATGGAGGCGGTAAACGGGTGGAAAGCAACACCGATGCAGTTTTGGCAGAACCAAATAAATTTCGCTGTATGGTGCGCAACAGCCGGGTGTGGAGTTTCACATAAAGACCATCTGACATCCAAGAATGTCATGCTCCGAAGTGTCTACAACTTTCACAACGTATTATACTATTAGGAGGATTCTCAAAGAACTAGGTATTTCACTACCTCAAGACGACACCTGGGATCCCATTTCCAACGCATATGACCGTATGGCGTTTGAAAGACTGTGTAACGAATTTAACGTTTCAAAAGACGCGGACTGGAGACAGAAAGCATTTCCTACCAGCACCGGCCTCGGGGACGTTCTCATTCGGAGCCAGTCCGGGAATTGGACGCAGACTGATTTTAGACACGATCACTCCGGTGACCACATCGTCAGTCGGAACGCCGGGAATTTTGACCACGCGACTATGACTTTCTGGCCGGAAGTGTCTGGAGGTCGGCACTGTGGCGTGTTTTCTTGTAAAAGGTTACCTCCGAAACGGGCTCACGTCGATTACATACAGCAGGCTGCTGAGGTTCAGACGTGTGGGGTACATTTATGTTAGATAAGGGTATAGGGTTCACGCAGCCGGGGTTACTCGCGTCAACGACTCCATTCGCACATACGTCTGGGCCATCCTCGGCGCACAGAAGCAAACTCGCAGTTCTATACTGGGCACGGAACAGCGTTTGATGCACAAAAACAATTCTTGGCACTTGTAGAGGACGCCATCTCAGCTAGGGTGGACCTGGAGAAGGCGATCCAGAATTATCAAGACGTTTTGCAGAATGCCAGCACCCCAGACTATGTATTTGGAATAGGTCTTTATATGGCGCCGAGCAATATGATACTACGAGACGACCCGGTTGACGGTTACAATAATCAGATCGTAATCGCCACCGCCAATCAAAAAATCGGCCACAACGGTAACGTGAACACGGATATCATCAAGTGCACCCCCAACATGATCGGGCGCGGAATTGAAAAATATTTCATAAAACCCCCAATTCACGAATTGGCCACCCCATCAAGTTCATTTCAACCCGTTGTTTCACCCACAGCCCCAATTCACGAATTGATTTCCCCCAATTCAATCGTCAACAGACCAATCGCGACACCAATCAATCGCAAATTGGGTGAAATTGGAAGCACAACACACGAGGAGGAGAAATTAGGGCTCATCGTCGCCCTCGTGGCGATAGGACTACTCGCGCTTTGGTTGTAGGAACTTCCAATCTCGATTGGTGGCAGAGAATAGTAGGAGACCGGCGATTGCCACGATTAAAGCCCAAGTATTATTGGCGAGCCATCCGACCGTTTTTTGATAATATAGATAACAAGTAAGAAAACGATACTTCCGATTAGTCCAGGTAGTGCGCAGCCGCCTTTCCAGCTAATTTAGCTAAAAGATTGGCGAGGGCTTTTAGTTGTTTTTTTACCCACTCCTTGGCTCCACCGGATGGCGCGGGTGCTGGTGGTGGCGCGGGTGGTGGCGCCGCACCACCAGTGAAAGCTAGAACTATGGTTGATATAGTCATGCCGACAGCTGCGAGGATGCTTGCTATCGTGACGCCCTGCTCTCTGAACAGAGTGCGAAGACGCTCACCGAGTGTCGTGTCCTCGTGCAGAACCCTTGATATTGTTTCGCGGATCCGACTTATTTGTGTGCGGAGAGCCTCACGGTTAGCCGAGGCGGCCTCCAAGCGAGCTTCTCTTTCGTCCCGCAAAGACCGCAGTCGTTCGGCGATCCGCTCGGTAGATTCTCTATCATCACCGGCTTCCTCCAGTTTTCTTTCTTCTAGCGCGATATGTTCATCCAGCGCCGTGAGTTTGGAGAGATTAAGGACCAGTTCGCCCCGGACCGTTTGTAGAGCCTTATCGAGTCCACGGAGTTCGCGAAGAGGTAACGGTGGATCATCGTTGAGTATTTCCTCCAATTGTGATTGGACGCTGAACGTGGTCCCCATCGTGTTAATAGCGTCGGTGGCTACTTGATGGACCTCGCTGAGCTCGACCGTTTCTATCGCGGTGGCCGTCTTCGCCATAGTTTCGTCGGTAGACTGTAGGGCCGCTACAGCGCGGGCCGGCATAATTGGTTTACCACGCTTCCAATCTGGAAATCCTAGTTCGCTCCTTATGATTTCGCCACCGCCCCGTTTTCCAGCAATGGTGCTCATTGCTAGGGGTTTTCCGGTCTTCATGTTGACGATCGGGTTATCTGATGCTTTTAGTCGCAACCTACCATGCATATCCAATTCGAACTTGGAGTAGTCTCGACCGACAGATGGGACCAGATCTGTTTCTGCCAAATTGTTGTAGTAGTCGTTTACAGCTCCCTCAAGTAATTCCTGACTTTGACCAACGCTGCTGGTAGCGCCACCTATTTCCCCCAATTGCGATTGGATTGGAACTGGAGTCTCTATGAAGGGCGTATCACCATAATCATCGACGTAATCGTTATAATTATCGTAGTAATCATCTCTGCCGATTTCATCCATGTTAATATCGTAATCATCCATTTTAATTTTTTCAAAATTATTAATTATGTATTAAAGACAAAACCATACGGGTTTAATAGTTTCAATACAATTAATTATGTCTTCGAGTCAATACGGTCGCAAACTCAATCCATACCGCAGACTGCGTGAGCCCCTCGGGGCAAAAGGCGTGAGACAGAGTGTCGTTATTACGAACAACCCATCGACGATCGACCAGAACCAGCAGCTCTTAGTCCGCTTCCCCAACCTCGGAACTCACGACGTCATTGTGCCGGGTACTGTTCGCCTCGCTTTCACTATTTCGCTAACGTCGACGGACGCGGACCGAACCGTCTTTCAGAACATGGGTCGCGCCATAGTCAAGAAGACTATGATAAAGATTTCTGGTGATGATAAGAACGTAAAAATAAGAACGTAACCAAACTTAGAATCGGGGCTGCTAACAAGGCAGATAACAACGCGAGTGACAACGCGGTCGCGGGCGCTTACGGCAACCGCTTCTACATCCCGCTCGACTTTGAGTTGCTGGAGAGCCACATGCCCTACTATCAGAGTGCTTTGGCTGACCGCCTCGAATACGAACTAACGTTCAACGACTACGGCCGAGTTCTCGTAACCACCGACATGTTATCGACGTATACGATCGACAATGTTTCGCTGGAGTACGACATGGTCACGATGCCCGAACTCGCGCGATTGATCAGAACCCAGTACGCCGGGCGCGTTGCAATACTTTACGACCGAGTTCTTCGCCACCGCAAGATGAAGAAAGACAAAAGCGACACATTGTGGAATATTAATGTCAACGTCCCCGCCCGCTCGATGAAAGGTATACTGATGTTGTTCGAGGATGTTCGGTTCGCGCTCGGTGCTCGAAAAACCAACAAATTCTATAACCCCAAAATCACGAAGGTAGAGGTGACGATCGAGGGAGTACCCAATCAACTCTACAGCGCGGGTCTTCGCGCGCACCAGCAGTGGGACGAAGTAAGAAAGCAGTTTGCTGCCGGCTCTAAGCGCTCTCCGGAGGTTGCAGCAGTTGCCAAAGACCTGCATCTCTCGGCCGTCTCCCTCGCGGAGTTCCTGAATACCAAATACGCGTTATGGCTAGACATGCGAGCCAGCGACGACGACCAAATACACGGCAGCGGACGCCAAGTTGAGAACGCTAGCGAGGGTGTGACGAACCAGATAACCAAAGAGGCGGATGGAAATGGCGCATTGAACGTGTACTTATATATAATTACAGACGCACAACTCAACATCGAAGATGGTCGATACGTCTCAGCGATCTATTGATTTAATAAAAAAATCATCTAACGATTTATTTAATAATTCTAAAGAATTAATTAGCAATCAATACCAATTCACGATTGGAGATGCTCACTCTGCCATAATATGTGGGCAGACAGGATGTGGAAAAACGGTTTTCATCCTAGACTTGCTCGAGGGCTCCTACCGCATTGCCTTTCGTCATATTGTGATCCTGTGTCGCACTGTGCGGCACAACGATACTTATCAGCGGCGCCCGTGGATATGGACCGACCCTGAGGTATACGTTATTGACCCCGGTGATAGCTTCACGATTGGCTGCGTGGTTTATACCAAAAATTCCAGGGTGAGCCCACCCTAATACGTGATTGATGATTGCTCAGCCAAGGCGGCGATGACCAAAAAGAAGGACATCCTCTCCGAGCTCGCATTTTCTGGCCGCCATGCTAGGCAAAGCGTATGGATATCCACTCAAAAGTACAACGCCGTCCTCAAGGATCTGCGCGAGCAAACGAAAATGGGTCGCCCTCTTTCACTGCAAGGACCGAGACCTCATTCGATGACTGTCTTCGAGAGAATGACGTTATCCCAACGCGCCGAGAGCGCCTGGAGGTTCGACAGATGCTTTCGGAAACTAAGCACGCCAAGCTTTTGCTAAAGACTGATCAACCAACTGCTTACGAAGTTATCAATTAATCAATAATAATTTTTTTTTAAAAATTAAGAAATTACTTAACACTTAATTTTAAGAAAATTAGTAACTGCCAAGTAAATGCTTAACAATTAATTTAGCAATTGCTGAACAATGCTGAACAAATGCTGAACAATGCTGAACAAATGCTTAACAAATGTTGAACAAATGCTGAACAATAGTTAACAATGTTAACAATTTGGTGCTCCACTGCGAGCTTTGTTGCGAGCATAATGGTGATCATAAGTATCGGGTGGTGCGCTTGGCAATGTGTTAAAGTGATGAGAGTTGTTAGAATAGTTAAATTAATTTTAAGAAAAATGAACTGCTACGAACTTCTCGATCAGCTAATTAGAAGAAACCTCAACTCCGACTGCCAACAATAATGATCCGACAGAGCAATCGGAATCGGGGGTTGGTATTGGGTTGAGTGCAACGACTCCGAATGAAAATGAAAAATGGCGCGACGAGAGCGGCTAGCTGCGCTGGTTGCTGGGGGACAATCGGAGCATTATCTCGGTAGGCGTCTCTCAGTTTTTCAGGTGGATAGGATGTCAGATGCGGAGATCGATAAAATGTATGCGCGATAACGAATCTAGGTTAGGTGCGGAGATGACAAAAACTCTCGGATCGGCGGCTATTCATTTGTACTCAACCGCCGTTAGTATACTTCTCCCTATACCAAACACCGCGGGGTTGATTGATGATCTAGAGACTGACCCTTTTATAGGTCACACTCTTAGAACAGCCTGCTGCTCAATTTATCACAAGTTTTGAATGTACTTAGCTCCGCTGACAACCGCGTTGACCACGGGTAAACACTGTCAATTTGGACATATATGCTCACGAACTATAAGCCCTAATATAAAATATAATTTTGAAAATGATGACACAAGACACACCAGCGAGAGTGACGGAGTTGAACCCGATTGCTCCAACCCAATCGAACCCGAGTGTTACTCCGCCACTGGATGACATACCGCATATAAAAAATCACAAAAGACAGGCAGCTGGGCTGGCGGCGGCTGCCACCCGAAAAGTTAAACAAGATAAAATACTCGCCGAGCTTCGAGAGGCTAAACAGTCGTTGCAATCGGGGACGGAGACAGCAAAACATCTGAAGACAGAGTTGAGTACAACAACACCCCAAATTCACGAATTGGAAGCACACTCAACACCCAATACCAACTGCCGTTGGAGTTGGGCGAATCCGATTGAACCCAAATTCGTGAATTGGAGTTACTGTGAGAGACGTAGGGCTCGCGACCTTAGATGTAGCGGCCGCAGTTTGGACCCGAGATTATCTAGTTAAAGCTGGAATTCTACCAGTTAATATATGGAAATAAATGGCTTCAATCGCAGTAATAGTAGGTGGTGCGCTTGTAAACGCATTGGCGTTCAGCGGTAGCAACTTTATATTCTCTAAAATGAAAAGCTCGAACGTGGATGAGGAGCGTAAGCGTCACGATTTAGCTGTAGAACAACTCAATAGCGCAAAGGAAGCGTTGTCGAAAAAACGAACCGCCCATCTGGACTGGGTCAATGAAGAGCTTCGCCGCGAAAATCACGCCGCGCAAACTTTTCAGAACGTTGAAGAAGCCAACCGCGAGTACGCGCTGGCATATCCGCACAAAAGTCTCGATCCAATGGATCCCGAGCCCCAACTTTCAGATTTCTATGTACCGTCAGAGGCCCAAAAAGACCGCGAGATCGCGTTCATCGTCGTGGGAATGGGTGTGGTGGGTCTCGTCGGCTACTATATCCAATTTAGATTTTAATTTTTACAAAATTAATAATTAATTATTATTTTTTTATAAAAATATATATATAGAACGATGTTAGTTGACGAACTTTATGACGCTATGATCGATGTAGGCTACACTGCCCAAAAACATCGTATAGCTGGTGCAAAGAGTATGATTCGTCTGGCCCGAGATTCTCTCGAGACGTGGCGCGAGATGAGCGGCCACACCTTTTCGCAAAGCGGATGTTAGAATCCTCCACCAATACTGGGGATTGGACTCCTTCATCCAATCTCGATTGGGAGTTGAGGGATGAATTAGATTCCTCCGAGTTCCTTAAGAACTTAACCAATCGCGATTGGAATTGTACTTCCAACAAAGGTTTATTATTAACGACGCAGTTACCGGACGAACTGGCGAGGGCATGTTGGAGATTGTCCGATATATTAGAATACTTCGCATACGATGAACACGCGCAAACTTAATACCAAACTATCGGTTCGCCTAGCGCGCAAGCTAGCGAACACGTACTATAGCCCCCGCGGGTACTGGAAGGGACTCGCGGCCATCAAGAACCTCGCGGCGGCGACCAAGGTTTCAGAAAACGCTGTCAAGGAATGGCTCAAGAAGCAGGCCATCTGGTAGATCTATTTACCCGCGCCTCACATTATTCCACGCCCGAAATTCGACGTGCCGGTACCGAACCAAGTTCACCAAGCGGATCTCCTGTTTCTCCCTCTCACGATCGCGTCGGTCGCAAGACGTACAAGTACGCACGACAATCGTTGACGTAGCGAGTCGTTATAAGGGGGCTGAGCCGTTGGCCACTAAAGAGTCTAAGGAGGTGGCCGAGGCTCTCTCCCGAATATATAAGAGGAGTCCTCTCAAATGGCCGAATCTTCTCCAGGTCGATCCCGGCCGCGAGTTCATGGGCGCGGTCTCTCATCTATTGTCTAAGCACGACGTTTCTATCAGACGCGGCCGCGTCAACATCCACCGGGACCAGGGGATCGTGGAGCTCTTCAATCGAACCCTGGCTGAGAGACTGTTCGGACACCAATACGCTAAAGAACTTGTAGACCCTCATTCGCGATCGACCGAGTGGGTGGCCAGACTGCCCGCCGTGGTCTCCGCACTGAACGGAGAGGTGACAAGATTGATAGGTAAGAAGCCTGTAGATGTTATCAAGTTTAAAAGAGTGACGAGCAAGCCCTCTGCCGTCTCGCGCGCGACCCTTGGTTTTTTAGAGGAGCAACGGCTTCCATCAGATATTGACGTCCGGTACTTCTATCAACCGGGAGAGCTCGAAGGTGGCAGCCGCCGCGCGACTGATCCCGTGTGGTCTCTCAATGTATATCATCTACATCGATCTATTACCAAACCCGATGAGCCCGTACTCTACTATTTGGATGATGGGCCATCTCGAGGGTTTGTTCGCGAAGAACTTCTTATGGTGCCTTCTGACACCCAGCTACCCCCGGATCGTCAGAGTCTTTAGATTGCTAATTTTCTTAATTTTTTAAAAAATATTAATTAAATCGGTTCTGTATGTAGTCCGTCTGGTAACACGCGTCTTTTATCGTAGTATGCCGAGAGTCCTAATTTTTGTTGACAGTACGTTTTCATAACGCCGTCTTTCATTTTAAATCCTCTATTTTGTGCTACATCTATAATGTGTTTTCCATCTTCTGTAGTTTCACTTAGTACTCGTTTATATCTATCCCAATTTAAATTGTTAGTTCTCTTGGACATTCCTTTCGCAGAGTTTTTATTAATAGAATTAAATGTTTCTACAAAATAACACTTACTAGATAACGCTATCGCCCTATCTCCGCTAAATTCCATTTTGAAAAGTCCGGGCTCTCTTTCGCTCCATTTATCCCAAGCCAACCATTCTTTTTTCTTTTTTGTCTTTTTCAAACCCGTCAGTAAGTTAGAACTAATCAATTCCTCTATCGTTTTTCCACTAACTCCTATATACATACTATCTGTATCCATCTGTATTAATTCAAAGTCTTCTCTTTTTACGTATTTATCTAGAAATTCGTAGTAAAATTCCAACATTCTCAATTTAGCTAGTTGATAAACCGCTATTCCACAATGGAATGGTCTCTTTACCGCACACCTGGGTTTTCTTGAAGATATTTCGTACGCATCTCCTATCTCTTCCAAATCGTCAAAGAATGCAGATCTTAATGCTTTGTCAACACATGTTTCGTTTTGTGTATATGTCGTATTTAAAATGTCTCTCCGTTGCCTCTATCATTTTTCCACAACACGAGTTTCCTAATAATTTCATTATGTCGGCTACTGGTTTCTTATTTGGTTCTACATCGCCTGTTCGTCTTGCGGCTGTAACTTCTTTTGCGAACCATTCGAATGGTTTTCCGCTAATATAATCTATAACACGATGAACTCCAGAAAACTTATCTTTTAAGTTGTGTGGAACTTCTATATCCACCTCCGCAAACCCAAACCAGTCTCCAGATAAAACTCTTTTACAAAACTTTTTAATAAATTTAGGGTTATGTGTGGGGTATCTATATGGTGTATAGTTTCTCTCCCACACGGCATCTCTTTATTTAACGTAGATAAATATAACGCGTTTGCATCGTACCCCAAAACAGCCTTGCAAGGTTTGGAACCCACTCTAATATTTGAAACACCAGCTTCTGCATATCGTGTAAATACTATTGATGGACCGCCAACTAGAGCGTCCTTCATCATTTCGTATGTTTCTTCTTTTTGGTGCATATAGAGCATCCTCCGTATAGATTTTTTGTTCTTTAATGGTTCCTCTCAATACATATTGTATAGCTACTCCAGGTAGTGTTACCGCATCTTTGAAAATATCCACACCTCTGTGTTTATAAAATTCACACATTTTTTCCACAGCTTCTAGGAACGGTGCTACATCTAAATCGTTATAATATTCAACCAATCTCTGAAAGTTTTCATATTATTTTCTTCGAAAATTCTACGACATTTACTTAATTCTGTTTCATCTATTAACATTTCCCAGATAGTTTGGAATACCAATTCTCTATATCCGGTAGTCCTGGGTAATCCAGTTTGTCTGGAGAATCGAACCACTCATAAGGAAAGAAAGATTTCTGTCCTTTGCATTCGTAGGCTTTTATCCAACTATCATAACTTACACCAGGTCCTAGATAAAGTATTACATCAAGAAATCTAAACTCTGGAGTAAATAGATTATTGTTGCGTTGCACGTTTTCCGACCATTACTTTCTTTGTTGTTGATGCCAGTTCGCCTACTAGGTATTTCTTTATTAAGTTTATATCGTACTTACTGCTGTTAAAACCTATAAACCGGTACTTGCTCTATCCACTGTTCGATCTTGCGATTTGGTTTTTACGTAAATGTTCTGTATTAAACCTATATCTTGACCACACTTCTTCTCTTATAGCTTTTCCCCTGACTTTCAAATCTTCTACGAATTTTTCTATAAGTTTTGCGGGATCTTTATCACAAATATGAGTTATTGTTCCTGAGAAATTATCTCCTATACTAACGCTTACCGGAACGTGCTCGGCTTCGTACTCTAGATTATTCCACCGAGAGTTTCAAATTCTGGGTTGAGATATGCCTCAAAATCGTATACTATCTGATATGGATAAAGAGTAGTGTCGCAACCGATTTTATGTCTTTACCCGTTCTTTGAAATTCGCATTCCCACATAACTACTAGGTTGAATTATTTGCTTCTTCTAATAAATGTATCTCTTCTCATAGTGGATGCGCGTTCTTCTTTTCTATGCTTTGCATGAATCTCACACCCGTGCCAGTAACAGCCGTGATATTGATATACGGTATTGGTTTCCGTACAGTATCCATCTACTGGAGCTTCTAAAACCCATCTTTCACCCCCGTGTCCACACCGTTCGTGGTGAATGTGAATTCCCTCGCGCTTTTCCACAGAGTACATCCAATCGATCGCCCCATAACTGTTATAACTTTTTGGGTAGAACGCTTTCTCGAACGACGAACGCGGGCGCTCTAAATAATTACCATCACATATTACTTTTGTCTCACCTTTCATACATTTTTGTCCGTGTCTCTTCATATTACTCGCTTTCGTGAATTTCTGCTTGCAATTATCGCAGGCGTAAATTTTAGATAGGTTTTTAAGGTTTTTTATCAGAAATGCGTGATTATTAAACAGTCCTATTGTCATTGGTTTATTACCTATTGCCTTATAGTGCGCTGGTACCTTTTTCAACCACCATACATTACATTCGGTGGGTTGATATACTTCTATACCGATTTTAAAAAAACTCTTCAACCTTTTTCAGATCTGAAAAAGGAATTGGTGAAACCACATTACTACCAAAATATTGCTTACTAAGTTCTTTCACCTTTTCTGTACATCTGTCGGGTCTTTTATCTGTCATAGCATAGCTAGACACCTGAACAGACAAAGGTCGTCATTATACTTATCTAAAGAATACATACCTTTTTTATTCTTCAGCCATTCTGGAAGTTCTACCTCCTGCCGCTCTTTGGATTGTAGTCCCAAATCTATTCCCCTACTACCATGTATTAGCTTTATGAAAACCTCTACCATCTTACAAACTTCCACTTTGTATTCGTCTGTCTATTTTATCGGACATTATTCGTGTTTGCTCCTTATCTGACAGCCATTTTTTACGGTTTTTCATTGATGATAGTGGTTCGCTACCACCGAGATTTTTGTGCATTATTATAGTTACAGGTTTTATTTCCATTTTTAATTTCCTCCATATGTTCTAGCTTGTAAGAATATAATATCTCAAATAAAAATTGGTTGTTAGATACGGGGCGAGTTTATCGGACATGCGTTCAGACTCGTTAATGTTAATGTTTTTTACGAAAGGATAATGTAACTACCCGTCTTCCATTTTCTACCTTTTCCAATGTTTCATCGTGAGCCCCCAATATTTCTTCATCTTTTTCCACTATCGCGCGAACTATAGATCTTCTATTTGGTATTGGGTCACCTGTGTGTCTAATTTGAGAAAACGTATTTGTGCTTGAAGGTAATTCTTTAAAATTAATTACACTAGCCCTTAGCTCCGCAATACTTTCTTTTTGAATTCTGTTACCAACTTCCTCCGCTAGTGAGAGGTCTTTAAATGCCCCTCTTTCATAGGCGCGGGTAAACTGCTTCATAAACGTCTCATTCTTTGTGGCATTTATCGGCTTTGTCAACCCCCTAACTCTCAACCGTGTACTATAAGTAATCCCTAGAGATTCGGCTTCTCTTCTCAAACTTTCTATTTCTGGCGTTATCATATTTTCTGTAATATACTTTTGTATAACCTATGAAATTTATCTGTTCAATTGGTCGTGAAAACATTATGTTTTTTTCACGACCAATTGAATATAAACTATACATATACTATACATATATGGAGTGTGAGACTTGTTGTAAGACGTTTACGCATAAAGACTATCTACGAAGGCATCTAGCGAGACGTAGAAAAATTCCTTGTGTCCCCCCGCAATTTCAATGCCCCAGATGCCCTTGTAAATTCGTTAGTGCCCAAACTCTTTGTAGACATAAGCAACTACGCTGTCAGGTGGCTACAGGTGAACGTGGTAGACTATAGTTGGTAGAATTAGTTGCTGATCTACGGAATAAATTAGCTATAGTGGAGGAGGAAAATGCCGTGTTGAAAAATAAATATGAGGTATTTATGACACCAATATGACAACGAGACGAAAACAAATCCTTTTTATTAGTATAGTTTTATCTGTTCAATTGGACGTGAAAAAAACATGATGTATTTATGACACCAATCTTTGGATTTTTCGGGGGTGGTGGAGGACAATTTCCTCGTTAACCAATTTTTGATTTTTCGGGGGTGGTGGGGGTAGTGTAGAGGGGTGAAAATGATACCAACGTAGGTGGTATCATTTTGACTCCCTATATACTACTCATTAATATTACTTGATGAATTACTTCAGTAATTGGACACTTGATATATGTAAGCATTTCGAACACACTCATGACGCCATTAACATGACCTTGACATTTTTAATCTACACATGGTTGTGGAAACATTTAGTTATTTTTATATGTCAAAAAGTTTCTTCAGCCTTGATCATGTTCGTGTTTCACTGACTGTCCTTGTGACGCATAATTTATGTTATGGTCAAATGCCTCGGCAGGCACGACACCGCTTCCGTGGCGGAATTCTTGTTAATATACACCCATTTTAACGCTTAGACCGCTACACACAACAATTGTCGTCTGCTGTTGCTTTTATATATTGCCTTATTTCTCAATAAAAACATGGTTTGACAGCACTTCAGAATCATTTCCATTGGAATGTGCTGTCAAAGCATGTTGTAAATTATTCTAAAGTGTTGTCAACGCATGTTTTTGATGATAAAAATGGAAAATGGAAAATAAACAGCAGACGACAAAAAATAAGATAGCGGTCTAAGGGTTAAAATAAATGGTACGTTTTATGTTTTACCGCACGGCGGGCGGCGGACAGAAAAACATCAGAGTTTGTGTACACTACACCTCTCAAACCTTTCAGTCAATCCATCTGAAACTATACACACGTCTTCAACATATATTGAACATGTGCACATTGGTGTTTTTATGCCGAAAACATATGTTTTAACCTAATTTTCAGGTAAATGATTTTGTCACTTTCTTTCTTTCTTTTCCTCTGTATTTCCTTCCAGTAAGTGGAACACCAAGCACTTTCTATGTCATTAGCCGAGCACGTGTATAATGTAAGAATTCTGGGTTGTGTATTAGTTTAGAACCTCCACACATGCTTCAACTCAGTAACTTATTTACAGGTATACTTTGTGAATATATACAGCAGTTATTTAATTTGTATCACATCGGAAAGGTGTCTATATAGATGTATAGGCACATACGATTAGCTTATTATATGTAGATTACTGTTGCAGTGATAGAGTCCGTTTTATATGCAGTTTATGACACTATTATGTTGACACTCTAGTTATGGCATTGATATCCTCAGCGTTTGCTATTATATCATTATAATTATTACAGTCCATGATTAATTTGTAATAGAGAGTTTATCATTGAATGTAGCTTTCCATATGTCTGGGCCAATAATTGATAGCACCAGTTGCTTAAGTTTGGTGAATTCCTCCTTCCGCGCTCGAAACAGTACAGGGCACGTAGTTAGGTAGTCTTCGTTTTCCATCGCACAAGATTTACATATTGGGTCTTCAGATCGTTGGTTAAACTTGTGTTTGGTTGCTTGGACCATGTATGTGCCAGTCATCATACGACATTTGGTGATGACCTTTCTCACATCGGCTACAGATGAGTGTAGGGATTGCCACACAGGATGAGTGGCGCCAACTTGGAGCTTCGGTGTCGCGATGTATTTCATAGTGGTTTTGTCAGAGAGTTCGTTCTTTAAGTGCTCTGTCCAGTAGGAGTTGACTGCGTGTTTAACTTGTAGTTTCCAACTTAATTTGCTGACACAGTGCTCTTTTAGAGACGATATATCGGGAAGACTGTATACATGTAATAATTCAGACACCCTATTGTAGAAACTGAGTGGGTTGTCGAGATTTATAGCGATCTGTCTTCCATTTAAGTTTTGCATAGTTTCATTGTCATAGGTCATAATATTGTACAGGAAGCTCATTTGACGCTTAGCAGAGAATAGCAAAATGTGTGGTCATTGGTTAGTTTATACATGTATAGGAAAACTATTTGGTGGTAGTGGACCTTTAAGTCATCGACGATCTGCTCGCCAGACATGGATACCAACTTTTAAGACTACCACCATATCATGCCGATTTAAATCCAATTGAAATGATATTGATCTGATTATTAATTACATTTGTATATCATGTTCAACTTATCATTTCATGAAACAATTGCACTTAGTGTCGTAAAACGGCGTCTGTTCAACCGAAGAGAGCAAAAGCAACGACTATGCTAGATTGATACATCATACCTTCTTGAACATGAATCCGGTGTCGGTCAATCAAATTAGGTGGAGCAATGTCACTTTTTGGGTCATTAAGTGCAAAGAGGTCAAATGAGTTCAAATTTACAATATTTCAGTATATGGTCATGAACGTGCATAACATGCTTGCAATATCCGAACAAGTTGGTTTAATTGTTGATTATTGTTCGGTTTCGTGGGTGATCCAAATCGTATTGTAGTTTGCGATTTTCAAGATGGCCGCCAGGTATCAAGATATTGTCATAAATATATTCTGATTTTATGATTAATGGCGTTTGGTACTTAATTTTCTCATTTTGTCGCCTGACACCGTAATTGCCCTCGCCAAAGATAGCTGCCAGTATATTACACTGTTTACATTCGGCGTTTCTCATGCTTTGATGATGATGTGTACTATTGTGCCTCGGCTGCGTGTTGGCTTTATACATGTACATATGGACCGTCCCCTATAAGAGAACATGTGACTGGTCTCAATCTTCAAAATAGTGTATGTTGACTCGTCAACCTCTCCCAGTTTGCCATTCCAGGGGCCCGTTTCACTGAATATCGTATGACTAAAATGTTCGTAAGTGCAAACTTAGGACCGTCCGTAAATTTTAATTTATGGATTTACATTTATTGAGCATAGGCTGCTCAATAAATGTAAATCCAATAATTGTGTACAAAAGAAAACAGTGTTATATGAAATTTACAGACTATCATAATTTTGCACTTACGAAAATTATAGTCGTACGAAGTTTAGTGAAACGGCCTCCGGTATTCTGCTATGACGGAGTTAGTTACATTGGCAGATCGATATCCATGGTATTATAGGCATGTTCCTTTGGGTCTGTAATAAAGAACATATTCTCATCCTCAAACTTGCTGAGAATGAAAGAAATGGCGTTTCAAAAAGTTCCAGGGGAGCATGCCCTCGGACCCACCTACTAACATCGGGCCCTTTGGGCCCTCAAGACCGGGCCCTGAGAATGCAGGAAGATATCCGGGGGAGCATGCCCCCGGACCACCCTAGAAATATCCGGGGAGCATGCCCCCGGACCCACCTACTAACATCGGGCCCTTTGAGCCCTCAAGACTGGGCCTTCAGAATGCAGGAAAAAATCCGGGGGAGCATGCCCCCGGACCACCCCAGAAATATTGGGCCCGTTGGGCCCTCAAGAATGGGCCCCGAGAATGTAGGAAATGGCGTTTCGCTTCTCTCAGATTTCAAAAATTTTGGTTGAAAGTACACAACTAAGTTTTTAAATTGAGAGATGCAGAAAACATTAAATGTGTGGCGGTAAGGGGGCAGTGACTATTGTGTACTATTGTGTGATGTGTACTATTATGCCTCGGCTGCGTGTTGGCTTTATACATGTACATATGGACCGTCCCCTATAAGAGAACAGGAGAATTAATGTTAATTTCATTATCAATTTCACGCCCTCGGACAGCATGCATTTAATGAAATATTCCAAATATGCAAAATGTGTTCAACATTTGTGGACAAGACACGCTAGAAGCTTTTAAATAAATACAAATATGCTGCCTGCTCTATTAGTGTTCCTTACCTATGCAGGAATGTGAACTATCTCGGTGCAGCCTCTTTAAAATGATCCAATTCTGAGGTGAAATTTCCACTTTCCAACTATGCCGTGCCACGTCACTAGCGGAAGTAGAGACTGAATGTTGCATATTTTCTCAATCATCATCCATAGGCAAATGTACTGTCATGGTGCAAATGCATTCCCATCATTTCTCTGGAATAAGTTATAGTTTGAAACGCCCATATTTGTCTGTTGTTTTGATTATTGTCTGTCTCAACATACCCTCAATTCGTATTTGCCCATTTCTGACCAATGGGAACAGGTCAGATGGCCCTGGAATGAGCATTCATTAATTAATACGGTGTAAGCTCTGATTATAATCAAATATCAAGTAGAAAATAATAATTCAACAATCAAAGTGAATTTTAATCTGCACAAAGTGTAATATTTATAATATTCAACTAAATCATACATGCCCGTTCATGAGGACTGGTACCACGGTTGAACGTACCCAAACAATTCGTGTCTAAGCCATAACGTACGAAAGACGATTTTGGCCATTTTTAAAATGCGCCCACTATGGCATGTCAAAAGTTGCAATATTGTATACAATTTATTTATGGTGTATAAAATTAATTTATTGGGTATAAAACAATATTTATTGGGTATAAAACAATATTTATTGGGTATAAAAATATATTTGTTGGGTATAAAAACATATTTGTTGTGTATAAAAAATATTTGATGTGTATAAAAAATATTTGTTGTGTATAAAAACATATTTGATGGGTATAAAAAATATTTGTTGTGTATAAAAACACATTTGATGGGTATAAACAATATTTTTTAGTGTATAAAAACATATTTGATGGGTATAAAAAATATTTATTGTGTATAAAAAATATTTGTTGTGTATAAAAACATATTTTATAAAAAACATATTTGATGTGTATAAAAAATATTTGTTGTGTATAAAAACACATTTGATGGGTATAAATAATATTTGTTGTGTATAAAAACATATTTGATGGGTATACAAAATATTTATTGTGATACAAAATATTTGTTGTGTATAATTAATATTCCACGTGACTCTCTAACAGGAGACATATTTACAGAGAGAAATAAGAAACTACTCCTAATTTGCTGGCTCTTATTTTCATCGCTAGCATATACAAAATTAAGTTCGAGAGATATATGATATCAAGCTTGAGAGATTTCTAGCTCTAGAAAACACTTAATAAGTTTACAGTTAATGATAACAACTCTCATTGACACTTCTGAAGAGTTCTTGAAAACTTATTATCATTACATTATGGTGCATCATAAAAGTTAATATAGATGACTCACCACGGTGAAAACAGTACTTGTTTAATATACAAGCAGGGCACTTTTCATACAAACCAGGCTCCCGTTTCACTAAGCTTCGTACGACAAAAACGTTCGTACGAAGATTTCTATAAATTCACTTCACACATTAACATGGTTCACTATTGCTACAATGCAGGGGTCAATAACCTGAACAACTCCACCAAAGATTTCCCAAAATCACCTGCGGCTGCAAACTTTGTTGTACATTTTAGATTTGCACTTACAACGTTCTTAATTGTCCGAAGTTTAATGAAACGGGCCCCATTCTTCTAAATAGGTTAGTGAATATAGAAAATCATTTATCGGGTAACCTGCCCTGTATTGACCGAATACGTACTGACTGATAAAATATTGTTGTATCAGGCATTGACCTGATATCAACATCTGGGTTACAACAAAGTGAAAACTGACGTTCCATTGGTCGGTTGACGTCACGTGACGTTACCGAATGACGTCAGTGTAATGACGCAACGCAAACAAGTTCGCGTTATGTCCATAGAATACGACGTCATCTAATGTCATTTTCGAGCATAAAACGTTACCTGAGAAATAGAATACCAGGCTAGTGTATTTTCATATCAAGTTTATCAGGCTCGGCTCGGAAACGGTAGGAATTCCTCGGCAAGCCTCGGAATTCCTACGCGTTTCCTAGCCTTGCCTAATAAACTTCATATCAAAAGACACTAGTATAGGTAGTCTCTATTTAGTAACTCCACTTAGCACTACTTCCAGGGCATCATCGGCATTATAAATGGCGGCATTTCTCGGCTTGTCAAACTGACAAATTCCGGCAATTCTGACATCAAGGATGCCGTGTAAGTTGTTCTAAGGGAAGTTACTCGCGAGTTTCCAAGTTCACGAACCTATTTTCAAGATTTGACAAAATTGAAAATTTTACGAACTAAACCGAGTGGTAGGTATATCAACATTAACGCTTAGAATGCGAGAAAGATAAATTGTCGTCTGCTGTAGTGTGATATTATGTTGTCATTCTCAGTAAAAACATGGTTTAACGACATTGGAAATAATTCTAAAGTTTTGTAAAACCATGTTTTTAATGAGAAAAATAGTGGAAAATAAAAATAAACAACAGACGACAACTTTTAATCCAACATTGTAAGGGTTAACATTCAAATGCTTCATAACTGTCTACACAGCCCTTGTACGAACCAACCAATTTACAAGATGCTCCGCAATATCAATTGACAAGAGCGTAATTCATTATTAAAAAATGCATACTATTAACATTGAAACCCAATAACAAGGTTTTTGTCTTCAATCATTTAATTGGTGTCAAAGAAAATACACTGCATTTATTGAATGGGGAAAATTGGATTAACAATTAAAACAATGCATTTCTACAGTCAATTTCCAGCATTCTAGTGATTATAGAGTTATCTTTTTTACAGTTATATATAAAATGGTTAAATATTGTATGTGCTATTTCACTGGCATGGCGTTTATAACACACATCTTGCCTTTTTACACAGTCCATCACCTCCTGTCCACCCCTGACTACAACAATTGGGTCAAGCCATTGTATGCTAAAGATACACCAATTGTTTGTGGAAAATCCTAAATCTGTTCTGTATATGTACTTAGAAGTATATTTGAGACGGTTCAAATGAGTGGTCACATCATATATTATCATTGAGAAATAACATAAATAAAAATTGAATGTTTTAAAACTTTCATACCCATAAAGGTGTATTACCAATGCGATGAGTGAATAAGTTACAACCAGCTTAGCTTGGTCAGCTATCGGAGGTTGTCTCTCATAAATTACAGTATTAAGTAAAGCGACAGTTATCTCCCACAACTGTTGTCGAACAGTATTGGGAGATAACTATCGCTTTACTTAATACTGTGTGTGTATGACTGATGTACCTTGGAACACAACACAATAAGACAAGAGGAATTTGGTCCCTTTTACTCTTGTCAAAGCGGCAGACAAATAATGTTGGTTGACACATAATTTGACAGAATGGTGCCTGTATTCCCAACCATTCAAAATGGTACGTCCATCCGAGCTAAAATCTAGGAATTATGGGCTTAGGTGGACTCAGAAACACAAAATAGTACATTAATCATAATATTTTTGGAAATTATCAGCTTTTTCATGATCTCAAACAATGGAAATCGCCCATAACTCCCAAATGTTGGTAGGAACAGATGGACAAATGGACAAACACCCATACCGAAAAGAATATATCCATTTTTTGCTCTCTAAAAATAGTGGGTATAGTGGGTATAATACTAACCATTTTGTCCACTCAGCGTCGTGAGGATGTGCGGATATGTCTAGCTTAACCCATAAACCGCTACGCACAATTATTGTCGTCTGCTGTGGCTTTCATATCTTGCCTTATTTCTCAATAAAAACATGATTTGACAGCACTTCAAAATCATTTCCGAAGTGCTGTCGAAAGGCATGTTGTAAATTATTCTAAAGTGCTGTCAAAGCATGTTTTGATGATACAAATGGAAAATAGAAAATAAACAGCAGACGACAAAAATAATTAAGATAGCGGTGTAAGGGTTAACAATGTAACGGTGAATCTTACATAGATTTACACCTGGGGTCAAGTGTTCCGATATGGTTAGCGTGCCCGACACAGGATCAAGACACCGTCTTTTATCGCTGAAAGTTGTTTTTACCCCGTACCGGTACATCCCGTCTGCATATGACATTGCTGTACAACGGACATAAAAATGTGATCATACAATCAATCAATCCCCTCAATATCACTGTGGTCTTGAACCTCTGGTCTCATATTGAACATGGACAGACAACCAGACTGCAGTACACCCCACTCCCACCCCTACTAACCTCTATAGGTTGTTTTTGCATAGGATATAGGCATATGGTTAACAAATCATGTACATAAAGATGACTAGATTGAAATATTTTATTTATTGATTGATTGATTGATTGATTGATTGAGTGATTGAGTGAGTGAGTGAGTGAGTGAGTGAGTGAGTGAGTGAGTGAGTGAGTGAGTGAGTGAGTGATTGATTGATTGATTGATTGATTGATTGATTGATTGATCGGTCGGTCGATCAATCAATTGATTGAATTTTACTGTCTGTTGAACTTAATATCCTAGCTATGTGTGGCTGTGACTGGAGAAATGGAGAATGGAGCTTATGGAATTTGTGACCAATATAGATCCTGATCAAATAGCACACTCCTGTAGCCTGATAACGATCTATATTGCTTGTTAGAAGCATGACAAGTGTTTCATTCAGTTGATATAAGGCAAACAGTGCGGATCCTGATAAGACTGTGCGGATGCACATGCTGATATGGATCTACACTGGTTGCAAAAGCCATAAACCCCATTTATCCAGTTACAGCCACAAATATATCTAATGATGGGTGAATTGGTGGAACCAGTCTGTACATGTGTAGAACAAAATTGCAACTTCATTGCACGTTCAAATTGAATCCATAAGATAAACATTTTGTGTCAAGGTGCCTTGCCACATCAAAAAGATGATTGATCACTTAACTGTATGGACTCTTTCATGTAGACTGTTGACCTATTTCATTAAAGTGAATCAGAAAAGGGGTGTTTTTGTCAAATATAAGAAAATATCCACAAACAGTGCAGATCCTGGTGAGACTGCTTGTTACGAGCCGGATCATCTCGGAATCATCTGGCTCATTGGGAATGCTGCCTGTAATGTTGTAAAGGTTAACTCAATTCCCTCTTAGTCACCTTATACAACTGGAACATGTGGCCTGTAGACAGACGGATAGATATACAACCAGTAGTGAGGGTAATTATATTAATGTGGAAGGATGTATCGCTACTAAGTAATGCATGTATGCAATATGAAGATATTAGTTGAAGGCGAACAGAAATTATAGGTGATTTGAGAAACTCTTGCAAAATAATTCAAATATATATACAGACAGACAGACGGACGTACGATCAGTAACGAGGGTAATTGTATGAAGGTGGAATGATGTATAGTTACTTAGTAATGCATGTGTGCGGCATGAATATATTAGCTGAAGGCAAACAGAAATTATAGGTGATTTGAGAAACTCTTACAAAAACTTTCACAAAATAAACGGACGGACGGACGGACAGACGGGCATTCCTACCAACTGATCTTTTTTTTGTTGTGTTTTTACTGTATAACAAGTACCCAACACAAACAACAGAATAAGCCAATAAGAGCACTAAAAAGCTCCCAACACATAGAAGAGCATTTGTTGGGTATGTTTGTACCCACCATATACCCTCTCGTGTGCCCGGACAGACAGACGGACGTTCCAACGATATGGAGGAAGGTGCCATTTCCATTGTTCTAGAACAATAGAAATGGCCCCTTGTTATGAATAGAATAAGGGGCCATACGGAATATATCAAAGGATTACTTTGCGTTAGGCTCCTCACAAATGGCCCCTTCCTCCCGGTTGGTTGCCCGACAGACAGACAGGCGGACAGACAGACAGGGCGAAACTCGACAGGGATCTAACAAGCATATTGTTCCATTCTTAAAATTAGAAGAAGCATACAGCCTACATATCCATGTCACTGCAAGCTTTAGTAGGAAAGTTTATTCAATGCTCACTGAAGCTACATGATCCTGATTCAGTGCCAGACACCTTTGTCACATTCAAACATATCATTTAATTAGCCATTTAGAGAATTAAGCTATATTTTCCATGATCAGCAAATAGATATTGTATCTACAGAATGTACGGGGCTAAATTTGTTAAGCAAAGGTACATAACTCTGTCAACCTTGTGGCAACATTTACCGCTATAATATATTGATCATGGAGTTAGCCCCCTTCTTACAATGCTCTTCAATTGTGTAGAATGTTTTCTGTTAAATATTCAAAGGCCCGCAGCGGTGAATAAAATACTGCCACGGCCTTCTCAGTGAGAGTTTGTTACAAATTATGTCATAGCCAATTTTCGCGAAAATATTTCA
>CM055275.1:16323277-16398633 GCA_029237695.1 Conchocele bisecta | reverse complement strand
CAGAGTTGGACCACCATCTGTCAATGTGCACAATGCCATTGAAATAGGTACCAAACAGATGCAGGAATTTGAGGATTCATTACCAACAGGTTTCAATGGAACGATCCAGAAAAAGGTAGAAACCATGTCTGTAACAAAAACGTATGTGTACGTGAATGAAGCGAAGCTGTATGACACCAACCTCATTTACTCGCGAGTTATAGGACTCCAGGCAAGTTCACGTGAAGTGGACATCAATGATATATTATCACACGAGTTATCGCCTGTTCCTACATCAATGTTTACTGAAGACGGAGAAATGAGGATTTCAAAGGCCAAATCAGTGCTGAAAAAAGAATTACAGGTTGCGGTATCTTCCCGATTAGTTCGCAATACAAGCACCACAATTATTGATGGTTCAGCACTATTGTGGGTGATAAAATGGCCAGCAAGTGGGACCATGAAAGATTTTGCTCAAAATTTTAGTCAATATGTTCGGGAGAAGTTGCAAACAGGGGATGTATACCTTACCTTTGATAGATACTATGACTATAGCACAACGAGTGTAACCTGACATGCTAGAACAACAGAAGCTAGTAGAGTCCACAAACTTCAGTCTAATACGAGGTTGCCACCACAAAAGGTGGTATTGACAGTTACGGAAAACAAGAAGCAATTGATAGACATGCTATGTGATGAGCTGAAGGAAGACACGTTGTTTCACAAAGCGCATACACAGAAACATAAGTTAGTCATAACCGGCAAAGACAAAACACCAATTGAGATTAGCAATGGAGGGACTGTAATTTACAGAAGAGACATGGACAATGTGCAAGAAGAGGCAGACACGATATTAGTGAAACAAATGCTTCTTGTTTCACAAGAGACAACAGCTTGTATCACAGTTCTGTCTGATGACACAGACGTATTTGTTCTCTTAATATATCATTACCTGCAGGCACAGTTGACTACCATGGTCTTCATGGAGTCACCGATAAAAGACAGGGCAGTTGTTGATATTGGAAAGACAGTGGAACGTCACAGGGATGTTATCACAGAAGTTCTGCCAGCACATGCACTCTCGGGTTGTGACACAGTAGCGGCATACTTTGGGATTGGGAAGGTTACTGCTCTTAAAGCAGTAAGAGCTGGGCATTCCTTGTCACACCTGGGCGACTTAGATAGTCATATAACTTTAGTAATAGCTCAAGCCACATAATTCGTCGCCGCGTGTTATGGGCAAACAAAGTGTGCTACTATGTCAGATGCTCGCTTGAATGTTTGGGCCACAACAACAGGCAAAGGTTATACATCTACGCCAATGTTATCGACATTGCCTCCTACAAAAGAGGCGTTCGAAGAAAATATCAAACTTGCACATTACCAAGCACATGTATGGTGGTCACTTGAGGCCGAGTCCCCAGTTGCTGATCCATGCAAGTATGGGTGGACAAGAGATGAACTAAACAGGGCATTGGTACCTATTACGGTACCCGAAACTGTTTCACTTTCTCCAACTTCAGTCATGTCGCTCATTAGGTGTGGATGTGCCAGTGACCCACTTTGTGGCTCATCGAGATGTGGTTGCCGAAGTGCAAATTTATCTTGCACTGTGTTTTGTGCATGTCACGATGCCTGTTGCGCTAATTTGCACACACGTTTAAACACACTGACATAGATCTACAACTGAATTAATGCGAAATATGCATACAGCATTACGATGAACATCTACATTTATGAACCAGAAAGCAGGTTTGTGATGATGTGGATATTGTATCCGTCACTGACACCCTCATTTCGACACAGAGTAAGGTATACAATGTACACATATGCACACATACGTTACTGCTGATATATATATATAATTATATGATACAACTGATATATAGTCACGCATTGGAACGGTAATTTTCCGCTCATTTTGCACTCCACAATCAGTGGTGTATGGTCCCCCAACAAAAACAAGAACAACAAGAGCGGCATCGTTAAACATATCTAATCCCCTCGTGGCAACCTTGATAATGAGTTAAACACATTTGCTAAACGCAAATGCTAAGTACAATTTGTTAACCTTGACATTGAGCGTATGAACCCGGGTTCATATGCGACACTCAATTATGTTCAGGTTAACACTGTTGCGAAATGTTATTGAAATCCATCAAGCGGTTCCAACGAAATGGGTTAACAAATTTGCTAAACACAAATGCTAAAACAAAAAGTGTTACGGATGGACGGACGGACGGACATGGACTAACGCTATATCCCATTTTCGCTATCGCTAGGGTATAACAATAAACGGGGCGTGGGGAAATTTTACAAAATATAACAAAATGACCAACAAAACAGTATTCCCAAAGAATCACTAAGAAAATAACGGTCCTAGTAGAAAACGTGAAGAAACAACAAGACATATCACAAGAAGACACGACATCATGGCTTCCGCCTTGGAACGGCCAGTGAATATAAATGGTTAACCCGGTGCCGCAAACCTCCCACTTACCCATTTACATCGTATAGGACAGTACGTGGATTGTTAACAAAAATATCAAGCAAGAGGGACACAAAACTACAAACATCGATGTACCATATTGTACGTGCCTGTTGCTGTGGACATTGTCTCCGCCACAGGCACGTATATTTGTGGGCATCGTAGTGTCATCATGTAGGGAACTTAGCAAACCGCACTGAAGGCACGGCCATGTCAATGCAACAAATTATATAATATACTATACTGCATCCGAATATGATACTCATACTTCTGTAATGTTGTTATTGTTAAAAACACCACCAAATACATTGACCCGCCTTGGAACGGTCAATTGTTAATTTTGTATTTAGGGTGATTGTATTATTTCACTTAACGCTATATACCTTAGTTAACATACCGTTAAGTGTCTGTAGCTAACGACATGATGAAACTAGACTTTAATGCTTGCATTTTTCGTGTAAAATAGCGAAAAATCGCAAATTTTGACAGGGGGGATAATTCATGCTATATCTCAAATTGCTCAAGGGTGCCAAGGTGGCATTCGACGGTTTTTGATACTAGACACCATTGAGCCTTCAAATCAACAATAAAAAAAACTTTAGACGCCGAAACCAGGTTAAGACTGAAACATGGATATATCCGCCGGACTATAAGTAGCAGTGGGCAGTGAGATGTGTCTCACTGCTAGCAGTAAGCGGCAGTGAGCAGTTATATGCGTCAGGCAATAATGTAAACCAAGTACGTGCGTAAACTCTTTAGACCGGACAATGTATATTTGCGTAACCTCTCTAAACCGGACACCACTGTAAGCTATGTATGTGTGCGGAACCTCTCTAGACCGGACACCAATGCAAGCTATATATATGTGCGGATGCTCCCTAAATCGGACACCACTGCAAGCTAGGTATATGTGCGGAATCTCTCTAGACCGGTATGTATATGTGCGTAACCTCTCTAAACCGGACACCCCACTGTAAATTAGATGTATGTGCGGAACGCCTCTAAACCGGACAGCACTGTGCGGAACCTCTCTAGACCGAACACCAATGCAAGCTAGGTATATGTGCGCAACCTCTACAAACCGGACGCCGCTGCAAGCTAAGTATGTGTGCGGAACCTCTCTAGACGGGACACTACTGCAAGCTAGGTATGTGTGGTGAACCTATCTAGACCGGACACCACTGTAAACAACGTGTATGTGCGGAACCTCTCTGAACGGGATATCACTGTAAACTAGGTATGTTTATGGGACACCACTGTAGACGGGACACCACTGTAAGCTAAGTACATGTGTGAACACGGGTCATACAATACTAGTCTAGAGCACAATAATCGAATATTCTAGTAACATCTATCGAATAGGTCTTCGTTTGTGAAATATCGCTCCCGTGGAATACACCGCTGGAGAGAATAGCGCTTTATCCGAAACCGTGCACGGACCACCAGTATTGGATTTTGCACCTGTTATATCTGGGTGATTTACACTGTTTATGCAGACTTGGATGCTAGCCTGAATACCTAGTAGGTCATATCTACTTATGATTGAATTATTTCAGATTAATTCGCCCAATATCTCATGAGCTAGACTGACTGTTAGAACATTAGTCCGCTTACGCAAAATTGTAAGCCAAATGTTGGCACAGAGTTTTCATATTGACAGGCGGATAAACGCAGGAAAATTGTGCGCTAGAGTTGCATAACTTATATACTATCACAACCTTATTCTAGCAGTCGGACATTCAAACATTCTTGTGAACACATTAGGTCACAAGCCTTCACTGGGAACTGGTAAGTACATATGTTTTTTAGTTACTTTCTATTGCTGCCATTTAAGTCTGAATCCTTCCAAGACCGGAAATTCTCCGCATTATTATCGTACCCTCGATAATAGTGCCCTATTTCATTCATTGTTTGGACCCGTTTCGACCAAATGCTTGGTCAATAAAAGCCGTAAGAAAAAACTTACATAAATAACAACGTCATCGGCATTCTAGATCCTGTGACCATGATGATGAAGAGACGATTTGATTTGATTTGATTTAAAGGTGTTAACGGCCTGTCAACAGGTAAGGTCATTTTAGGCTGGATTTAACAGGATCAAATCCTGTGTTACCTGTTGTGATAGCGGGTAAATCAGAACAGAATATTTACAGAAAAAATATAATTCAGCCCTGAAATTAGAAGAGACGGAACTCATGGTTGTTATGAATGTACATATAAATATCACTAAGGTGAGATAGACCGATGTCAAATTATCGCTCGGAAACAAAAATTGTCTACTGACAGATGTACAGAAAAATATCGAGAATTTTTGTTTTCCCCGTTGAATGGGTGAGCTGGCATTATAGTTTGAATGTAATTGGTGCTTCCATCTACCGGGTGCTGGCTACTGGGTATTTACTGATATAATGTATTTGTAATTTGGAGTGAAATACGAGTCTAAAATCATTATACAGTTTATTCAATATCCCAATCATTTGATTAAAAGGCAATACAAGTCACTGACTGTGCCTGTTAATGTTCCAATTTTGTTAGTAAAGGATCATAGGAATGGGAATATAGCAACTTACGCACAATGAAGCCTCTCTAAACGAAAACAAAGGAAAATGTTGCCTATCAGCATTAAAATGCCCCCCCCCCCACCCGGTAGCAGATTGGAGCAACTCTTTGGCTAACTTATTAACCGTAACACACTCACGGACGGATACACAGTCCAAACAATATATGCCTCCGGGCTTTACTGTGACCCGGGGCATAAATAATTTCAGAACGGAAAGACAATATCCTGATCCAATACCAGTCGCCATAACTACACTGAATCACTTGGTCCCAGGTGTGAATATCAGTGTAACTTGCTGCTAAGATATGTATCCTTAAGGATGGATTCATTATTAAGATATGCATCCTTAAGGATGGATTCATTATTAAGATATGTATCCTTAAGGATGGATTCATTATTAAGATATGTATCCTTAAGGATGGATTCATTATTAAGATATGCATCCTTAAGGATGGATTCATTATTAAGATATGTATCCTTAAGGATGGATTAATTATTAAGATATGCATCCTTAAGGATGGATTCATTATTAAGATATGTATCCTTAAGGATGGATTCATTATTAAGATATGTATCCTTAAGGATGGATTCATTATTAAGATATGCATCCTTAAGGATGGATTCATTATTAAGATATGTATCCTTAAGGATGGATTAATTATTAAGATATGTATCCTTAAGGATGGATTCATTATTAAGATATGCATCCTTAAGGATGGGTCATTATTAAGATATGTATCCTTAATGGTGGATTAATTGTTAAGATATGAATCCTTAAGGATGGATTCATTGTTAAGATATGAATCCTTGATGGATTCATTGTAAATGTATGAATCCTTAAGGATGGATCATTGTTCAGATATGAATCCTTATTGGTGGATCATTGTTAAGATATGAATCCTTATTGGTGGATTCATTGTTAAGATATGAACTTGAATCCCTAAGGATGGATACATTATTAAGATATGAATCCTTAAGATTGGATACATTGTTAAGCATACACGTACTCCTTAGAGCGAAAATATACAAATTACTAAAATAAATAAATATTAGTAACAGATAACATAAGTGATTTTTTTTTTATAGTTTTTTTATTTTCACACAAACACATGTACAAACAAGACATATTACTAGTAACATGCATGTGCATAATTGCATTCCATTCCATATTTGTATATGACTGAGTAAATATATCTTACACATGTAATTACCTGTTTGTATATGTATATGTTTGAACAAAAATTATAAAGAAAATAAAACAAAACACACAAAAAAAAGTTATCAATTAACAATAGAGAGAAAAAACAATTAGAGTAAGTAAAAAAATAAATACACCCATACAAAATAAGAGTTTAATCAGATAAGTACGATAAGTACGAGCAGCATGATCATATGTTTACATTATTTTTTGTTGGATTAAATATTTTAAGGTAAAGAATGCTAGAAGGAAATAAGTTAGAAATAAGTTAGTTTAGCGGTTAACCATTCCATTTTCTATTTTGCATTTCAGCTTTGTTTCTATTTACTGCTATTTGATGTTCAAGAGATTTATATGTTTTTAAACAGTTCTTAAAAGCTGGGGAAGTCGGTTCAGTATTTTTTAATTTACATCCATAAATAAATTACTTTCCTAATGTAGTATAATACAAACGTTCCAGAATATATTTCTGTTTCATACTGCCCTAAACTTATTGATTGCCAATCCAATGCAAAATTTCTACCGTTATTATGTAAAAACGTGCTTAGCAGAGACCAAAATTGCTGACGTTTTTGGCATTCCCAACATAAGTGCTTGTTTGTTTCTGGTGACATACTGCATAAATCGCATAAATTATAATTTACAATTCCGCATTTATATAAATAATCGTTCGTGGCAATAATTTTCATCAAGTATTTGTACTGGAAATTCCTAAGTCTTGAACATATAGTGATTCTAAAATACTGTGTTTTTACAATTTTCCAATTGTTTCTGAAAACTCTGCATTCCATTTAGTCTGAGCTTTGAAAACAACATTACTAATTTTACTAAGGAAAATTGTATATAACATTTTATTACATTGTTTGGAAGATTGCACTTTTCTTAAAAGGCGGGTGACGTATTATTGTGGATGTTTATTGTCTTATTCTTTAGTCGTGCACGCCAAGCTTGTGGTATACTGGATATAAGTTTTTATAAAATATTTTAGGTAATCATTATTACTAACATTATATAATTGTTTTATATTTGTAAAGTCATAAAAGATTTTGGTTCGATAATCGTAAATATGTTCTATGTATTTTATTCCCGTTCATTCCAATCTTTGTAATAAAATGCATTGCCATTACCTTTTAATTTAGAATTGTTCCACATGATTTGCTTCGAAATGTTCTCTGGATTTTCAGAATAATTAAGCTTGGCCCATGCTTCAAGTATATTTGATAAACAAGAATTCCGCGGAATCAAATGTCTCGCCTTATCCCGCCGCCTTGACCTCGAGCCTGGGCCAGAAAGCAATTTTCACTGGCCCGAACATATTATACAATTATTGACTAGTGAGCCATAGAATATCAGATTATATTGTATGGCTCATGAGTCAATAATTGTTTTATTATATGATAATAGTCGGTATATAGCACTTACGACCTTATGCTACTAGACACAAATTGAAAAAGAATTTGAAGAAAAAAAAGAAACTAGGCAAAGTCACGAAGGCCAGGTTTTTTCCAAGCATAGACACTTGGATAACATAATTATACCCACTTTTTGTAGACTAGATGGCCGTGGCCTGCATGTCGCGCCTTGGGGCGAGGCATGGACACTACAAAAAGAGATATAGTAGATGGAAAAACTTTAACCGGACACACGGACGTACGGACGGACGGACGGACGTATGCCAAAATGCCGACTATATCGCGCTTTCCGCAAGCGGGCGCGACAATGATGACACACACCCATATGAAGTATCAAGGTAATGGGTGAAGCTGTTGCAGAGATATAGTACACGAACAAACTTTAACAAAAAAACTTTAACCAGACGTACGTTAAAAAGTTAACGTTGAAAATGGCGTAGAAATAATATGTCAATGTAAAAAAAATGGTCACATGTTGGATAGTTGTATGTGGTGGGCACCCCTTGGTTATGAAGCTGTGAAAGTTTGATGGTCCTAGGTAGTACAGTACCAAAGAAATGGACTTAAACACGAAAACTTAACATTGTAAACGCGAAAAGTTAACATTGAAAATGGCTAAGTCGACTGCGCGGACAAAATGGGTCAAGTTCAAAAAAAGGTAACATGTTGGATAGTGATATGTGATGGGCACCCCTTGGTTATGAAGCTGTTAGATAAATTTTGATGAAATCGGCTACAGAACATCACCGACCCAACTTGATGGCTGCTATTTGTTTATTTGGCATTTTATATTTTTCAATAAAACTGAACATATACAGCATCTAACTGTACACACACTTGGATTGAACCCCAGTTTACATTTACAAACATACACCAGCATTATATTGTTACTTTCAATACAATGTTTTACCCCAACAAAAATTATTCACGAATTTTGTCAATATTATTATTATTTTTTTTTTTTTTATTTCTATAAACAATAAAAGCTTACAATATTTCACAACTACTATTTACATGTATACTGAAATAACCCAAAGTTGTTAATTTAAAAATATGTTAATTTGATATTTTAATATCACTCTTTTCGAAAAAAAAATCCACAGAAAAATGCCAATTAATATCAAGACAGTCCTGAAGTCACAACTATTTTATCATCTGCTGTTTATTTTCCATTTTTATCATCAAACACATGTTTTGACAACTTTAGAATAATTTACAACATGCTTCGACAGCACTTCAGAATCACTTCCAATTTATAATACTGGAAAATAACTATTCTTTCAGTATTATAAACATTATAAAAAAACATTATTTTCACAAATTCCATTTTTCACAATCAGATTTGTTTTCCAGGTATAACTGAGATAACAAAATACGATACAAATCTACATACCAAGTTTCAGGTTTGTAGCTATTACGGATTAAAATTTCACCAGTTGTCACATTTTCTACTATAAATCATTGCTAATAATTCGGTTTTATTTAAAGATACATACCTACTCAGTAGGCACAACATTTTCTTTACATCAGAGACATCATCTGATACACTTTCTGGCAAAATAAACACTCATTCACCATTACCCCACATATTGATTGGCATTATTTAATTATACATTTTATATCCGACGTAACTTTCCACACTGATATCAGGGGTGCTAACCGTGTTTAATAAAAAATGTTAACAGACATTTTATTCTCTGTATTTAGTTTATGATGTGCAATTATCATTCTTTGTAATTTGTGGAAAAAAATAATTTCTGGTGACTCATTTAATGAGTATAAATAATTAAAAACTATGATGCCTTATTTACATATGAAAATAGACCGCTACCGCCGCGCGTCACTATCAGCAAAATAAATATTACTAAATGATTATATTTGTATAGCACTCGTACTTTTTAGAAGTGATGGAATAGTGACACAAATATACACTTATTTAATTCATATGAAGAACATGTTGTGCCTACTGAGTGGGCATGTACATGTACCTTTAAAAGTTTTACGACTTACCCCGTTGGTGACGGATGGACAGAAGGACAGACGTACAAACATTTTTGGTTTATGGGGTATTTTCATATATGTAAATGAGGCATGATATTTTTTAATTATTTATACTAATAATATTTTCGACATATTATAAAGTATGATTATTGCACATCAAAAAATAAATACATGTACATGGAATAAATAGTAATATTCATTAACATCAGGCCTTTTCCCAGCCCATTATAGCGCTGTGGTGCCCCACCGCCTTAATTTCGAAAACAAGGTACCCCAGCACTATAAATTTCAGATAGAATATAAACAAGAGGGCCATGAAGACCCTAATTCGCTCACCTGACTCCATGAACACCAGAGGAGAATGTGACATTCAGTTCATATGTGTAAAATAAAATTGAAATGTGCTATTTTTAGATGGTGGTCATCTTGGATTAAGCGATGACTCTCCTTTTACCAAATCTGAAAATGCTTCACCCAAGGATCATAACTTACTATGAAGTTTGGCCAGCATAGGCCATGTGGTTCCTGAGAAAAAGACGTTCAAAATCTCGAATAAATGGACCTTTTGGAGGCCATCATGGATGACATAATCATCCGATTCCGACAAGTATTGCACCAGAGTAATCGCCTCATCGATATCTTCAATTTATCATATGACACGACCATATTTGGTCAAAAATAAAATTTGACCCCACGGGCCACGCCCATTTTTGACCCCGTGGTCACCATTTTAATAATTTTGAAAGAGTATTGTATATCGATCATTTCTACCAAGTTTCGTCGAAATCCGGATGGCGGTTCACGAGAAGAAGATTTTTTAAGAATTTGTGCTATTTTTAGACGGCGGCCATCTTGGATTAGCGACGACCTCCGTTTTAACAAATCTGAAAAGGCTTCACCCATAGACCATAACTGTGAAGTTTGGCCATCTTGGATGACATGACCATCCAAGTTCGAGAAAAAATGCACCAGTAGCCGATTTCATCAAAATTGCAAAGTATACTTATCTAGCAAAGTATACTTTGAGGGAGAAATCATTTATTTTTCGCGAAATGCATTATTTCATATAGAACTAACGACTGCATATATTTGATGATTAAAAGTATGCATACTTATTATACTGAATTTATTACATTATCACAGCCATTTTGGCTGTGATAATGTAATATATTCAGTATAATGAAAATTAATAAATTTATCTTTAAATGGAAAATTTCTCCCTCAAAGTATACTTTGCTAGATAAGTATACTTTGCCATGTTGGTGAAATAGGCTACAGAGCGATAGCCTCTTTGATACCTTCGATTTGATATAGACATGACCATGTTCTGTTAAAAATAAAATTTGACCCCAATTTGACCCCACAGGGCACGCCCATTTTTGACCCTGGGGTCACCATTTTAACAATTTTGAAAGAGCATTGTACATCGATCATTCCTACCAAGTTTCGTCGAAATCCGGCTGGCCGTTCATGAGAAGAAGATTTTTTAAGAATTTATGCTATTTTTAGATGGCGGCCATTATGGAGGCTTCACGCATGGACCAGAAATATTAAGTTTGGCTACCATAGGCCAAGCGGTTCATGTGAAGAAGAATTTCGAAATCTCTAATAAAAGAACGACCTTTTGAACTTTCGGCGGCCATCATGGATGACATGACCATCCGATTTCGACAAAAAATGCACAAGAATGATCGCCTCGTTGATACTTTCGATTTTATATATGTCATGACCATATTCAGTCAAAACTAAAATTTTACCCCCACGGGCCACGCCCATTTTTGACCCCGGGGTCACCATTTTAACAACTTTGAAAGAGCATTGTACATCGATCATTCCTACCAAGTTTTTTCAAAATCCAGTTGGCAGTTCTTGAGAAGGATTTTCTTTTGAAGAATTTGTGCTATTTTTAGACGGCGGCCATCTTGGATTACGTGATGACGTCATTTTAACAATTTTGTAATCCCCCTACCTAAGGTCTCACGGGACAGTGGGCAGATAGCTTTAACAAAGGGGTGGACGATTTTCTATATACTTCACTACCGACCCTGTAAGTTACATCAGTGTGTCTAGAAAAATAGGTTTCTGAATATTTCTTGACTTTGGGAGGCTTGACTAGGTGTATTTCATAATTCTGTGAAACTGAATGATACCTCCGGTTGATTTTGACATCTTGGAAAATGGCGCATGCTATGCTGTCTCGCCGGTACGGTTTCGCGTCAGAATTTAAGGTATTTTTCGGGCATTTGTAGCGAAAATTTGAGCTGGTTATGACCCTGCTTTGAAATCATTTTCAGAAAATGGCGTGGTGTTACAAGTGATAGAACAAGACATAACAAAGTATCTGTGCCTCATATTTTCATGAAAACAATTCCGACAAATTCTGTCGTGTTGAAATTTCTGGCCAAAAATAGGTGGGTGGGGTAACATTATAAAAAAATAATTGAACACATCTGATGCGGTTACTGCATTTTTATTGTGGCGCGCGATTTGTACTTCATTTGCGAGTATTTTTCAATACTTGTCGCAAGAGCCTCCTTAACTGATTGTGATAGGCGGTGAATTTTATAAGTCACCCGCCGCCCTCAGAAAAGCAGTCAATTTTGGCTATTTCAACCGTCCCGTGATGCATAAAGGACCATGACCATGAAGTTTGGTGACTATAGGCCCAATGGTTACCGTGGAGAAGACGTTTGAAAATGTTCACGGACGACGACGGATGACGGACACATTGCGGTAACAATAGCTCACATGAGCTTTGCTCAGGTGAGCGAAAAAGTTCCAATTTTGATTGTTTTTTCATTTCTATTCAGTTCCATTTGATCCTTGCAAGCACTATAAGAGTGTATTATAAGGTTTAAACATGTATTAAATGAGATTTATCCCGTCAACACAGTGCGTATGTGCCGTGAAACACTGTGCCGTGAAACATTTTTGATATCCAGTAAATACTATTTTTGCATTTTACAGCCATTTGTAGGTGTTGACGGGATAAATAGAATAGTAGCTAGTGCAGTGAATGGGAAAACATATCTGGCGCGGCGCGGAAACGGGATGTGCTCGGCAGAGCCTCGCCCATCCCGTTTCCTGAGCCTTGCCAGATATTTTTCCCATTCATGGCACTAGCCGAGCACATCCTGTTTCCGTGCCGCGCCAGATATGTTTCCCATTCACGGCACTAACCTACTATTCTCTATATATGGGTATATGCCCAATGTAATAATTATGACTCATCAAAATATGACATTCACGGTGAAATACCCCAGCGCCTTAAATTATTTCTGGTGAAAGGCCCGACAGTTTAAGGAAACACAGTTATTGCCCCTGATATCGGTATCAAAATTTACGCCCGATATAAAATGTATAATGCCAATCAATACATGGGGTAATGGAGAATGAATGTTTATTTTGCCGGAAAATGTCTCAGATGATGTCCCTGATATAAAGAAAATGTTGTGTCTACTGGGTGAGCTTCAACCTTTAATGTTGATACATTTAATAATGTCTGAGGCTTTCAAACGTTCCTACTTTTTCCTACTTTTTTTTTATTCCTACTTTTTCCTACTATTTCATCAAAATTCCCAAAATTCCTACTTTTTCCTACTTTTTCATTTGAAAAGCTAAACAAAATTAAAAACTATGCTGTTCTGATATGTTGTGAGATTTATTTACAGAAAAAAGCTGCGCACGTTATATAGAGTGCTCTCGGATGTCTTCTTCTTGTGGCCTTGATGTTTTTTGCAAGTAACCAACTCCACAAACTCTGTAAAAATGAAAAAGCCGTAGATATTCCCCCAAGGTATGCGATAAGAAAAGAAAGGTTGTCACTCATAAGCCTACCGACATATTAAAGTTCTATATTCCTCCGGAGTCAGTGTAGTGAGAAAGCTCCTTCGCACCTGCTCTGGGACTTCTGCCAACCTACGACGTCACATCCACACATTCTATTTACAGAAAAAAGCTATGCATGTTATATAGAGTGCTCTCGGGTGTCTTCTTCTTGTGGCCTTGATGTTTGTGATACCTCAGATGCCTGCCAGTTCGGAACAGCATACAGTATTATCAGGTAAGTGTTGTAATATACTCTTGCTAAGTGATTTTACCCCCAGGTACAGCCTTTTCTTTGAACATTTATATGCCAGATTAACTGATCTAAACAATTGTGCTGCAGTAGCCCCTGCTTCTCATAAATGATGAGTTAAAGGGATGGCATTTTCCCTGTGTGCCACAGCATCAGGCACCAGATTAGGATAGTGCAAAGTTTGTGACTGAAAATACAAACCTAATTTTGCAATTGTCTCTATTACCCTATTAATGGGTGAGGCTCTGGTTACAGTCACCCGTTTTAATGACCTTGTTGTTAACCAGACATTAAGCCATAATCAGTCAATCGATCAACATATGTTTATGCATGGTTACAAAGGTGATCCCTATAGTTGCATGTGGTGGTGGACAGGGATATGCAGTGATGATTCACATCTAAAACGTGCATGTATAGCTACAGTCTAACACCATATATGGGTAGATTTATTGAGATAAAGTACCAACGCAACACCTGTATTTCCTTCAGAGTACATGTACAGTGCAACGTCGGTTTGTTTTAGCATTTTGTTACTGGTCAACTCTTGTGTGCCAAATAATCATACATGTACGAGTATTAATATTTCATAAAAAATACACCCTGTATGGTCCTTATTCTGGCCCGTATGATTATTAAAAGTTACATCTTTTGCAAGTAACCAACTCCACAAACTCTGTAAAAATGAAAAAGCCGTAGATATTCCCCCAAGGTATGCGATAAGAAAAGAAAGGTTGTCACTCATAAGCCTACCGACATATTAAAGTTCTATATTCCTCCGGAGTCAGTGTAGTGAGAAAGCTCCTTCGCACCTGCGCTGGGACTTCTGCCAACCTACGACGTCACTTGCACACATTCTATACAAATATAGTGACGCATGCCGTCGCAGGCTACTTATAACGCTCGACACTGCCAACTTCAGACAATGGTTATACTATTTTGATACATCTTTAAACGATTTCACTCTTTGACAATTTATGTTTATAGCGAAAAATATTGTACATGTTAAATGTTTAATGCTAATAAATAATATTGTACATTGTATTGTATACTTTCTAATTAGGAATTAAAATCTGTGTGTAAAAGGTAAACACTGTGATGTTTATATGAGTGTTGCATTGGGAATTTTGATTCAGTATATTGAGAAACAAATTATATTTCAAATAGACGTGCATGTATTTCAAACTGCTGCTGTTTCAATACTAAATTGATTTGAATTAAACAACCAAGTTAAATGGGCAATAAATTTATGCAATTTAAAATACTTTTTTACATTGAAGTTTTCTGAAGTAGTTTATAATATGCACATGTTTGAACTTGATTGGCATTTTGCGTCACTTTTCATATGACATCGCCATTGACATCGATTGAAAATCCATGTTTAGGGACTGGCATATCTCATGAATGGATGAGTCGAACAAGACGAGATAGCTCAAATTATTCAGCAGTTGCAACTACATTTCTGAAGCTACCTTGCACAGTCCCTCCCCTAGGTATAAATTAAAAACAAAATATGAAAATACATGATAGTCTATGGGAAATGTATTTTGTCCTTTAAATACACGGCACATTGATAGATTTCTAGTCTTCATAGGCTACACATTAGTATATTAAGTAAATTGGGCCATCAACTGAGAAAATGGACCTTATAACTTTTCCATCCAGCTGAGCATACACATGTGTATTTTGATCAGACTCAACACTGCTTGCCAGACCCATATCTTAGCGCCGTGTAATGGCATGCCAAACAGTGTACACTTAGATCAGACCTCATAACCTCACCAGGCGCGGATACGGGGGGGGGGGGGGTCCAGGGGGTCCGGACCCCCCCCCCCCACACCGGATCAAAAAAAAGAAAAAAAAGAATAAAATCTACAATACTCGAATAGTTGGATGACTTTGTTCGTGGCCTAGGTGTCAGGAAATCGCATCTTCGGCGATCTGCATTTTAAAATTTAAAAAAGACGGAGGTCAAGTACGCCAAATTTTAATTACAAAGTACGCCAAATTTTAATTACAGACCCCACCCCCTGCAATTATTTCTGTATCCGCGCCTGCTCATACACGCTGATATGCTGGTTGAAAACCATAAAAGGTATGCTCTTAGTTGGTGTCCATATTGCTGTAAAATGTTAGTTCAAAGAACAAAAAAATAATTTAAACAAAAAAACAATTTCAGACTGGCAGCATCCGTAATGTTGAAGACACAAGGCCACAACAAGAAGACATCACTGAAACACTATGTTCCGAGTAACCGTGAGTACAAGAAATGTTCAAAGTCAAAAGTAAGAAAATATGAACAAATGTTCCTACTTTTTTATCATAAATTCCTACTTTTTCCTACTTTTTTCCTACTTTTTGCGAAAAGAATTCCTACTTTTTTTCATACTTTTTCACAAAAGGTCACCAGAGAGCCTGCCCCTGATGTGGATGGAATCTCATGTACTGATGGATGTATTCTTATCAAGCTTGTTTTCTTTTTTATTATCGAGCTAAGTTTTTGTAACAATGGTAATGTAGATCCAGGGTATATGACGATGCAAGTGGTATTGAAATCTATTGTATTTAGTTGCATAACAATAGGCAGTACAGCGTATACCCTGGTGTGTAATCATAATGCACCAACACAACAGTTTCAATATATAGTGTTGTGCTTATGCATTAGGTAAATTGTGTAGAAAACTTTTGCAATTACATGTAGTTGCATGCAATGGTAAAATCGTGTATAACACAACAAGATCCAAAAGAATGTCAGAAATGTAAACACGGCTAACCCGAATTTGCTGTCTGTAACGCAGGTATAAGTCGCCCTGCGTTACAGACAGAAAATTTGGGTTAGGCAACGGCAGGAATAACATATCTTAGATCACAATATATAGATGAACAACTAACAGACCTTGGACAGCATTAAAGTAGGCACAAAGTGTTCTTTAAAGGAATTGTGTATCATTGTGTCACTATTCCCCCAGTTCTAAAAATTATGAGTGCCCGTCATACAGATATACGGTAATCATTTAGTAATATTTATTTTACTAATAGTGACTCGCGGTGGTATCAGGCCATTTTCATATGCAACTGTGGCATGATATTTATTAATTATTTATACTTATTAAATGCGTCACCTGAAAAAATAATATTTTCCACAGATTATAACGTATGATTATTGCACATCAAAAAATAAATACAGAGACTGAATAAATAGTAATGTCCGTTAACATTTTAAGGAAACACGGTTATCGCCCCTGATATCAGTGCTGAAATTATGTCTGATATAAAATGTATGATAATGCCAATCAATACGTGGGGTGAGTAGGATAATCGAACATTTGTACTGCGGTACAAGCCGGCTTTTATAGCGATCTGGTAGAGTGTTTGTCTCTGACACTCGTGGCCTGGGTTCACCCTTAGCCGCCGACAAGATATTTTTCACTTCAGGGCTCCAGATAAGCTGCGTATTTGCTTAAATACCCAATTAAAATTGCCAAAAACCCAATTTAAATCAGTCTTATCGAGTATCAAAAAGCAATAAAAATTGTGTGTTACCTTTATCATGCTGCAGAAAACAGACCACCAATATAGCATATTTTTCTAATTTTCCATGAAAACACATCTTGGTATTTCATAAGAATTGTCTCTACTAAACCCATTGACCCGGCCTTAAATGACATTGGCTTAGCTGTTGATAGGCCGTTAAACTCCAACAAACAAACACAACCAAGACATGTTTTCATTTCGAAGCAAACTATTCAATAATTGCTGTCTGTTGATGTGTAAACAGTTGTGTGATTTTATTTTACCCAATTAAAATTTCGAAATACCAAATTACTTCAGAACGGAGCCTTATAAGAGACATGAGAAGTGAAACAAATGTTCTCACCAAGTTCATTATTTCATTCTAACAAATTCAAATGTTGAAATACTCAATTACTTCAGAACAGAGTCTTATAAGAGACATGAGAAAAGAAACAAATGTTCTCACCAAGTTGATTATTTCATTCTAACCAATTCAAATGTTGAAATACTCAATTACTTCAGAACAAGAGTCTTAAAAGAGACATGAGAAGAGAAACAAATGTTCTCACCAAGTTGATTATTTCATTCTAACCAATTCAAATGTTGAAATACTCAATTACTTCTGAACAGAGTCTTATAAGAGACATGAGAAGAGAAACAAATGTTCTCACCAAGTTCATTATTTCATTCTAACCAATTCAAATGTTGAAATACTCAATTACTTCAGAACAGAGCCTTATAAGAGACATGAGAAGAGAAACAAATGTTCTCACCAAGTTGATTATTTCATTCTAACCAATTCAAATTCGTCTTAACGCTTTCAATTATTTCGTTCTAATGCATTATAATTTGTTCTAGCGAATTCCAATTAGTTATAACACATTTAAATACGTGCTAACGCATTCCAATTCGTTCTAACGATTTAAATTATTTCGAATTCGTGAGAACGAAATTGAATGCATTAGAACGAAATAATTGAAATCGTTAGAACAAATTGGAATGCGTTCTAATGAATTAGAATTTGTTAGAACGAAATAATCAAATTGGTCGGAACATTCGTTTCTCTTCTCATGTCCCTTATAAGGCTCCTTACTTCAGAAATGATGGAGTGACAATACTCAATTACTAATTCCTTATCTGGAGCTCTGTCACTTTATAACACATACGGTACGGGTGTAGAATGCAAGAGTTACCGTTCCCAACTAGGGAGTCTATGAAAGAACCTGGAGGGAGACATTTGAGAAACAAATGTCTATTTGTAGGAAGAAGGAATGTAGTGGTACGGCCATAGTAGGATAAGCAAACACTTGTACTGCCAGTACAAGCCGTCTTTTATAGAGTGTTCTCGCGCAGACGGCCTGGGTTCGATCCCAGTCGCCGACAAGATATTTTTCACTTTATAACACATTCCCCTCCTACTACTGGGGCAATGGTGAATGACTGTATATTTTGCCAGATCATGTATCTGATATAAAGAACATGTTGTACCTACTGAGTGGGCATCTACATGTACCTTTAAACAACTTTAAAAATAAGTTTTAACTAGAAAAAGTCAATGGCGCGCCATCGCAATATACCCACTTTCCCCAAATGCTAAGTCCGAAAGGCTGAGGTAATCCATGATGGAGGGTCGGATAAAAAATCCGAATTCTCTTTGCGCATCAGCACATCAAAACGAAGCTACGAACCAAATATCAGACGCGTAGGTATTAAGGTGAAAAAGTTTTTCGAGTTACAAGGAAAAAATGGGAAATTCTGAGTCCGAAAGGGGGAGATAATCCATGATGGAGGGTCGGATGAAAAATCCGAATTCACTTTGCGCATGTGCACATGATAACGAAGATACATAGCAAATATGAGGCGCGTAGGTATGAAGGTGAAAAAGTTTTTCGAGTTACAAGGAAAAAATGGGAAATTCTGAGTCCGAAAGAGGGAGGTACTCGATGATGGAAGGTCGGATGAAAAATGGGAATTCACTTTGCGCATCTGCACATGATAACGAAGGTACATACTAAATATCAGGCGCATAGGTATGAAGGTGAAAAAGTTTTTCGAGTTACAAGGAAAAAATGGGAAATTCTGAGTCCGAAAGGGGGAGATAATCCATGATGGAGGGTCGGATGAAAAATCCGAATTCACTTTGCGCATCTGCACATGATAACGAAGCTACATAGCAAATATGAGGCGCGTAGGTATGAAGGTGAAAAAGTTTTTCGAGTTACAAGGAAAAAATGGGAAATTCTGAGTCCGAAAGGGGGAGATAATCCATGATGGAGGGTAGGATGAAAAATCCGAATTCACTTTGCGCATCTGCACATGATAACGAAGCTACATAGCAAATATGAGGCGCGTAGGTATGAAGGTGAAAAGGTTTTTCGAGTTACAAGGAAAAAATGGGAAATTCTGAGTCCGAAAGGGGGAGATAATCCATGATGGAGGGTCGGATGAAAAATCCGAATTAACTTTGCGCATCTGCACATGATAACGAAGCTACATAGCAAATATGAGGCGCGTAGGTATGAAGGTGAAAAAGTTTTTCGAGTTACAAGCAAAAAATGGGAAATTCTGAGTCCGCAAAGGCGGAGATAATCCATGATGGAGGGTCGGATATGAAAAAAATCCGAATTCACTTTACGCATCTGCACATGATAACGAAGCTACATAGCAAATATGAGGCGCGTAGGTATGAAGGTGAAAACGTTTTTCGAGTTACAAGGAAAAAATGGGAAATTCTGAGTCCGAAAGGGGGAGATAATCCATGATGGAGGGTCGGATGAAAAATCCGAATTAACCTTTGCGCATTTGCACATGATAACGAAGCTACATAGCAAATATGAGGCGCGTAGGTATGAAGGTGAAAAAGTTTTTTCGAGTTACAAGGAAAAAATGGGAAATTCTGAGTCCGAAAGGGGGAGATAATCCATGATGGAGGGTCGGATCAAAAATCCGAATTCACTTTGCGCATCTGCACATGATAACGAAGCTACATACCAAATATCAGGCGCGTAGGTATGAAGGTGAAAAAGTTTTTCGAGTTACAAGAAACGTGACGGACATACGTACGGACGGACACTCGTGACGAAAACAATATACCCATTATTTTTCCCAAAAAAGTGGGTATAACTAAAAATGTGTTCATAGAACAGCGATGCCTGACATACTGTTTTGATAGTAAATAATGCAAAATTCCATGAGTCTGGGTCGAATAAAAAATCGAAATACACTTTATGCATCTACTTATCATAAGGAAGCAACATACAAAGTATCGGGTATGTAGTTATTAGGGTTTAAAAGTTTTATGAGCCAAAATTAGAAAATTCTATGTCGAAAAGGGGGAGATAATCGTAGCTGCATGTTTTCTGATGACAACAAAGCATAAAATCAGTTCTAAATATATTGCTGAACATTTAATGATTAAGTCAATACATATTGGAGAAAGCATCACAATATGCGATTAATTGATACAAAATGCCGTTCTTTCATTGGTCGAGAAACTAGGGTAAACAATAATGATTGCCCTAGTTTCTCCAACAAGAAAGTAGTATTTCGTCTCAATTAATCGCATATTGCGACGATTTCGCCAATATCTATGAAATTATTAATTAAATGTTGCAATAACTCGCAAACGTTAAGTTTAGAACCACATGCCCCGCCTTGTTTACGTAATTCCCTGTGACTGTGATGTGCAACATTGAAAACACGTTTATGGGCAGCGCTCCATTCTAATGACAGGTGCCTGTGATGGGGCGGGGCAACCAATAAGTTAATTATACATGTAGTTCACATATTGCATTTTTAATAAACTAATTTATTTGCTCGCAATGCTCGTTCGAAATTAATTGAATTAAAAATTCAATAGGTGAACTATAACTATTGCATCAAGTTCATACTGAATAATGTCATTTGAATGTGTACTAAACGGACTGTGTCTCAGGTATACAATATATAAATGTTCGCATCATGCAATGTAAATTAAAATGACATGTGGCTGCAACTGGAGAAATGGGGCTCATGGGTTTTGCGACCAGTGTCGATCAAGATCAGCCCGTCAACCGCAGTCTGGTCAAGATCTGAACTGTTTGTCATTCCATCAATGAAACACCCAGCAAGCTTCAAACCAGCAATATAGATTGTTATCGGGCTACAAGAGTGTGATCAGGAGTTACACTGGTCACAAATCCCTTAAGCCCCATTTTTTCAGTCACAGATGACACACGCCGTGTGATTTTGTACATAAGAACATGTGCGATTGTTCAAGAAATATATTTACATAAACTGTGATATTTTCTGTAAACTACATCGAAAGATGAAAAAACATTCACCAATATTCGACGTCTAATACAGAAAATATCGTAAATATTGTTCATGAAAAATCTCACATGTTCTTATAGGTACAAAATCACATGGTGTGTCATATGTCAATCAATCACACAATTTTATTTGATGAACTTTCCAAAAATATGGGTTATATTCATGTACATAATACTACCAGAAACTATGATAAACAGGGCAGATAATTTTGCATTTTCGATATACATGTATAGCTGTACACCAGTAATGAAAAATTGTGAAAACAAATTTATAAGAAGAACAGGACTGCAATTGTTCAAGAAAATATTTTCTGTAAATAACGTCGAAAGATGAAGACATTTTCATAGCAAATGTGGAAAGACCAATATTAGACATCTAATACGGAAAATATTGTAAATATTTTTCATGAAAAATCGTGCATCGTCATGTTCTTAGGTACAAAATCACATGGCGTATCTCATGTCAATCAACACCCCCCACCCCACCCGGGAAAATTCGGAAATTACAGAGCTGCTGAGACAGCATTTAACGATATTATCAACATATTGCCTTCTATGTGAAGAACTAAAAACATTTCAAATTATATACTAAAACTTGAAATGGAGGCTTGTCGACAAGCGCATGTGTATCCCCCTCCCCAGATACACAAGTAGTTTGAAAAAAGGGTGTTCGAGTTATGCTCAGGAGACAAAATCAGTGACGGAAAAACAAAGGGAGATAACTAAAAAATTAATGATGCAAGAGTTGTCATTCTTGCGTGACACACCATTAGGTTCGTGGTCTATGTATGTGTGAAGTTTCATGAAAATATTCCAAAGGGTGTTCGAGTTATGCTCCGGACACGAAATCAGTGCATGAAGCAACAAAGGGAGATAACTAAGAAATTAACGACGCAAGAGTTGTCATTCTTACGTGCGACACACCTTTGGGTCGTCTTCTATGCATGTGTGAAGTTTAATAAACTAGAAAATGTGTTCATAGAACACGGATGTCCCACATATCGCTTTGATAATAAATAAGGCCACATTCCAAGTCAAAATTTTCTTTTACCTGAGCGTTAAAGTTTTTGAAGCACCAAGTATGTGACCTTGACCCTGGGCTTGGCGGGGGCAGAACGAACGTGGATTTGGCACAGGGCGGTGGAGGACCATTAGAGCAATGCGTATATGAAATATGAAGCTGATCCGTGAAAGAAAACAGAAATTATAAGATATTTACCTGAGCGTTAATGTTTTTGAAGCACTAAGTATGTGATCTTAACCCTGGGCTTGGCGGGGGCAGGACGAACGTGGATTTGGCACAGGGCGGTAGAGGACCATTCGAGCAATGTGTATATGAAGGAGATCGGTCGAAGGATGAAGAAATTATGAGACATTTACCCAAGTGTTAAAGTTTTGTGACGGACTGACGGACAGGACGACGGGAGGACGGGACGCACGTTCCTACGAATGAATACTTGTTGGGTTTTTACTCTATAAAAATACCCAACAAGAGTACCCAACACTATCCTAACCCTACCCAATAAGATCCCCGTACGCTTACAAGTACCCATTCGTGTGTGCGGACGGACGGACGGACGGACAAGGGTAACACTAAATGCCCCCTCCACTATCGTGGTGGGGCATAAAAATATTCCAAAGGGTGTTCGAGTCATGCTCTGGATACAAAATCAGAGCATGAAACAACAAAGGGAGATAAGTAAACAAGAATTCCGAGGAATCAAATGCCTCGCCTTGTCCCGCCTTGACTTCGAGCCTGGGCCCGAAAGCAATTTTCACTGGCCCGAACATATTATACAATTATTGACTAGTGAGCCATAGAATATCAGATCATATTCTATGGCTCACTAGTCAATAATTGTTTTATTATATGATAATAGTCTGTATATAGCACTTACGACCTTATGCTACTAGACAAAAATTGAAAAAGAATTTGAAAAAAAAAATTTAAAAAAAAATGGAAAAAAAAAGTTTAAAAATTAAAAATAATAATGCTTGCTACTGGATCCCAGAATTGAGCCCAGAATTGTTTTTTAATAGTCCTATGATTATCTACATATATCTGCACAGGTCCACATACTGCCACAATGTTGTCAACACAGTTTACGGAAATATAATAATGTACCTGTATAAATTACCTGTAATAAGTTAGTGGTCAGTTAAAAAATTGAAAAAGAATGTAAAAAAAAAAATGGAAAAAACAATTTAAATTTGAAAAAAATAATGCTCCTACTGGAGCCCAGAATGTTTTTTAATAGTCCTATTTTTATCTACATATCATATATGCACAGGTCCACATATTTCCACAATATGTTCAACACAGTTTATGGAAATGTAATATAATCATTTACCTGTATAAATTACCTGTAAGTGGTCAGTGGTCAGTTGCACATGCTAGTACATGCACAGGTGAATAGTCTGTATATAGCACTTACGACCTTATGCTACTAGACAAAAATTGAAAAAGAATTTGAAAAAAAAAATTGATTTTTTTTTTTTTAAAATTAAAAATAATAATGCTTGCTACTGGAGCCCAGAATTTTTTGTTAATAGTCCTATATTTATCTACATATATCTGCACAGGTCCACGTAATGCCACAATATTTTCAACACAGTTTACGGAAATGTAATACATGTATCCAATGTAGTAATTTACCTGTATAAATTAGCTGTGGTCAAGAGTAGTCAAGACTGGACATTTGCACATGCTAACACATGCACAGGTGATTGGTTCTCCCAGTCTCTATTGTTCTCTCTACAGGTAAGGTTCACAGAGCACACGAGAAAACGGGTCTTCATGCATTATTGTCCAGTTTGTAGAGTGCGCAAAACAAAAAAGGGAGATAACTCAAAAATTAGCTACGCAAGAGTTGTCATTCTTGTGCGCGACACACCTCCGGGTCGTGGTTTATGCATGTGTAAAGTTTCATGAAAATATTCCAAAGGGTGGTGGAGTTATGCTCCGGACAGTAAATCAGTGCGTGAAAACAAAAAAGGGAGATAACTAAAAAATTAGCTATGCAAGAGTTGTCATTCTTATGCACGACACACCTTCGGTTCGTGGTCTAATTGAATGTGTGAAGTTTCATGAAAATATTACAAAGGGTGGTCGAGTTATGCTCCGGACAAGAAATCAGTGCGCAAAACAAAAAAGGGAGATAACTAAAAAATTAGCTATGCAAGAGTTGTCATTATTGTGCGCGACACACCGTCGTGGTCTATGCATGTGTGAAGTTTCATGAAAATATTCCAAAGGGTGTTCGAGTTATGCTCCGGACAAGAAGTGTCTGCGGCGGACGCGGACGCGGACGCAGACGCGGACGCGGACGCGGACGCGGACGCCGACGCGGACCGCTGTCAAATCCATAGTATCCCCACACGGAGTCCGGGGGATACAATAAATAATTATTCATGGAACAAACTTTACTTTGTCATACTTTACCTCAAGATAGGGTGAGGGCATGTCTTCTATAGAGATAATAATAAGTTTCCATTATAGTCGCTAGTGAAATTAATTTAACCCTTACACCGCCATCTTAATTTTTTGTCGTTAGTCCAGTAGCCGATTTCATCAACATTGCAAAGTATGCTTATGTAGCAAAGTATACTTTGAGGGAGTAATCATTTATGTTTCCCGAAATGCATTATTTCATATAGAACTAACAACTGCCTACATTTGATGATTCAAAGTATGCAGAATTATTAAACTGTATTTATTACATTAATACAGTAAAAATGACTGTGATACTGTAACAAATTCAGTATAATAAAAAATTGAAAATACTTTGTTAGATAAATTTTGATGAAATCCGCTACAGAACATCACCGACCCAACTTGATGGCTGCTATTTGTTTATTGCCTAATATTGGCATTTTATATTTTTCAATAAAACTGAACATATACATAATACAGCGCGAAACACCTCCGGGTCGTGGTCTATGCATGTGTGAAGTTTCATGAAAATATTCCAAATGGTGGTCGAGTTATGCTCTGGACAGGAAATCAGTGCGCGAAAACAAAAAAGGGAGATAACTAAACAATTAGCTATGCAAGAGTTGTCATTCTTGTGCACGACACACCTTCGGTTCGTGGTCTAATTGAATGTGTTAAGTTTCATAAAAATATTCCACAGGGTGGTCGAGTTATGGTCAATCAGTGCGCGAAACAAAAAAGGGAGATAACTAAAAAATTAGCTATGCAAGAGTTGTCATTCTTGTGCGGCACACACCTTCGGGTCGTGGTCTATGCATGTGTGAAGTTTTATGAAAAATATTCCAAAGGGTGGTGGAGTTATGCTCCGGACACGAAATCAGTGCGATAAACAAATAAGGGAGATAACTCAAAAAATAGCTATGCAAGAGTTGTCATTCTGATGCGCGACACACGTTCGGGTCGTGGTCTATGCATGTGTGAAGTTTCATGAAAAGATTCCAAAGGGTGTTCGAGTTATGCTCCGGACAAGAAGTGTCTGCGGCGGACGCGGACGCGGCGCGCTGTCAAATCCATAGTATCCCTCGACGGGGGATACAACTATTGTTTCAGTATTATAAACATTATCAAAAAATATATATTTTCACAAATTCCATTTTTCACAATCAGTTTTTTCCAGGTATAACTGAGATAACAAAATACGATATAAATCTACAATCAACCCGTGTTTTCCTGATCTGGTTCATCCACGTCTACATGTCTGTATATCTGAGACCCAGTGCCTTTAATGCCCGAGACGAATTACTTTTACACAGTCATTACGGTTCTGAGCTACGTACAGTGAATTGTGGTGTTGGTTGTAACAGATCCTCCAAGGCTGCGATAACTGTCCGTCCCCGAAGACTTCAATACTGTATCTACAATCCGCCGTTATGTGGTGGATGTTGCCAGACCTGTTGCAGACATAGATACTTCCGTCTGGGTGGACGGTGAGTCCGCGTGGATCACCCAAGTTGTCTTGCTGGTATCGGGCCAGCAAGACGCCATCCCGGGTCACATGTGTTACCGCGCCGCCCCAGTCTGTCGTGATCAAATCCCCTTGGGTGTTGTGGATTATATACCGGAGGTCGCCATCAGGACATGTCCATACAGTTCTCACCTTGCTACCCCTCATGTTAATCTCCACAATGTCTGGTGATCCCCAACCAGGTGATACCGCCAGGTTGTCGCCACATCTGGTCACACTGCGGCATTTGATTGCGGTCTCGATGATCCGCCCGAGGGTCAGGATACCGTACACCGACACCAACACCAACTGGATCTTGTTGCCTGGCAGACAGACGGCCAGCTGCCCGCCGTCTATCTCCGCAATGTCCCAGGGACAGGATTTTAGTTCAACGTGGGACACGAGTTTATGATTGACGTCAAACAGCTTTATGTTCCAATTCTTACAGTCCGACACTAGTAGCCGGCCGTCGGCGAGCGCGAGTAAACCTGTGACGTCACACGTCTCGTGATCTGTAGGTGCGCGTACATTGATGTCGTCACCCAGACGTGGGAAGGTTCCAAGAGCACCAACAATCTGTAAATTATCCAATACTGTTGTATTTCCTACAAACACGCACGACTTTACTTTGCATTTATGAGGAATATCGGAAGTTGATGTTTTGCACTCGGCGATGAAAGTTTCAGCCTCCTTCAACAAAGGAACCAGAATATTATTGCGACTTTTCTTTTCTTTGTCGCCGATGTCCGTCCGTCCGTCCGTGATACGATCGACGTATTCACGACTTAATTCACAGACGTCGTTTAATCGACGAGTTATGGCGTCCACGTGATTACTACATTTCTCCTCCTCGTCGGCGAGGAGTCTGTCAAAGATGGCGTCACCGGCCTTAGTGGTCTCCGCTCCTGCCATATCTGCTTTATTCAACAGTAGCTTATTTCACCAACATTGCAAGTATACTTTGAGGGAGTAATCATTTATTTTTATGCAGAATTATTATACTGAATTCATTACATTGTCACAGCCAAAATGTAATGAATTCAGTATGCAGTAGAACTTCGATCGCTCGAACCGGCAACCGAATCGAGTTTGAGTTCGAGCGATGCATAGTTCGAGGGAATGAAGTTTCAAAAATTCAGTCAATAAAATCACTTATATGAATATATGAGATGACCGATGTGACATGCCATTGTATATGCATTACATTTGGAGGGAGAAATGAAAAAATAAAAAAATAAAAAAAGTAAAATTGTAAAGTTGCTGTTTTATTCAATATTTACATGTAATTATACGTCAAATAAACCGCTATGTTCCGCTTTGCGTCTATACATAATACTGGTATTGCTCGAATTCGTCTCGTTTTATTCACAAACTCAGCACGCATTATTCACTCGATAGACATAGAAATGTGTCAATAGTCGCTCAACAGCCAATTAAACATTACATACATAAAAGAATTTTGTTCAAATCACTTAATTAGCGTGGACATCATAACGCCCGTATTTCACGCCGCTATTGTTTGCGATTCGTGATTTAATGTCATCCCGCGTCAAGGGAAACTACTCAACGCGACCGCCCGCACTGGTGGAATTCGCACCTCGTTAGACAAACAGCTGATCACAGACTTACCTGTTCGAGTTATTAGCGGTAATTACCAGTTTGACCGTCCACGGGACTAATCCACAGGTTCGACTGTTCTAGTAATTCATAGTTCGAGTTTAAGGTGTTTTATTACATGAATTATATAGGAAATATGCCGGGACTGTCGAACCAGTTCGAGTTTTCCATGGTGTTCGAGCCAGACCTGTTCTAGTTATCGAAGTTCTACTGTAATAAACATTAATAATAAAGTAAATAATAATAAAAATTAATAAATTGAAATTTTCTCCCTCAAAGTATACTTTGTTCGTGAAATCAGCAACAGGTGAACTTTACTCTGGGGTGGATTTGGAAATATTCCTGACACAAGTTTTATTCTCCACAGTCCGGCTGTATGTCAGTATTATAATCCACGATACGCCGCACTCCAATGTTGTGTCTGTGTTTGGTCGCTAAGCTGCAAGTATAAGATAGAGATTATGTATTCCAGTAGAATCACAGGTTGAAGATTACATACATTAAAGATACATAAAGGCATCAATAAGTGGTAACAAAAGAAGCTAAGCACATGATTTACTCATTAATGTGTTATAAGATGAAGTAAACAAATGTTAGCGTATTGTTTATCTCACTTATTGGTGCGTTTATGCATATTTAATGTACTTGTACACATTGGCACGTTACTTCAACCTGTGAGTCCAATATGGTTTGATAATATTAAAGCACGCGAGGTAACAATTGACCTCGGTACACAGATAGACTGCTTCCGGGTCAAAACATTGTCCATAGAAAAATACATAAGTTTGTGTTGCAGGTTTTTTCAGGCAAGTTCGGATGCACTGATGTGGTGTATTAATGTATGTGGAAACGGTGTTTACACAAGGGCTCTAGTACACAGCCAAGATCTACAGTTTGGAATGGATTATTTTGTGTGGCAGGACACAGGTGAATGAAGTGTGATGCGGCTCTGCGGTTGTTGTGACGTGATGATTTTTGACCCCGCTGTCCCTCTTCCATTCCTGTCAGAATCAAAGTACTGAAAGTACTGAGCTGCGAGCCCAACTGAAATGGGTGGTACAGTGTGAATTTATTTTGGTGAATTGTGTACCAGTTCTTATATTTACCTCCCACCTTCAAACCGTTTCATACTCGCAAAATAGTATGTGCAATTCCCGTGCCGACGCAGAGGGGGGGGGGGGGGAGGGGGGGGGGTGGGGGGGGGGGGGGGAGAGGGGGGGGGGGGGGGGGGGGGGGGGGGGGGGGGGGGGGGGGGGTGGGGGGGGGGTGGGGGGATATGGCATAAATATATGAGCTCCGATCTGGTATTTCCACCTTTATCGCATTGCCGTTTTTCTCCAATATTGATTTTGAAAAAATGCAATATTTTCCATAAAAGACATCGAAAATGGACAATGTTTTTTATCAATTTTCGACATCATTTAATGAAAATATTACTGATTTTCGAAATCAATATCGGCGAAATACTGCGATGCGATAAGGGTGGTAATTCCATATCCGGATTCACTCTTCAAAGACCTGTGGTTATAGTGTTGTTTTATGCAAATTTGTACACGTAGTTGTGAATGAAAAGATCCAAACAGGTGCCAGACAGGTGTGAATTGGGTTTACACAATTAATACGCGACCAAAATAGGCCATTTTATTTGTGGAAAAAGAACGGCTAAATCTGAGGTTGGTTTATCTTCAATTTATTATGTACCAAAGATATACCAGGCGCGGATACATGGGAGGGGGGAGGGGGGGGGGAAGGGGCGGGGTCCAAGGGACCGGACCCCCACCCCCCCCCCCCCTCCCCCCCCCCACCCCACCCCCCTGATCCCGGCAAAAAAAGACGAAAATCTACAATACTCGAATAGTTGGATGCGGCGATCTGGCATCTAAGACCCCCAGATCCCTCTACTTTACGATTTCGCGCTCGCGAAGGTCGGCATAGTAATTACAGACCACCCCCCCCCCATGCAATTATTTCTGTATCCGCCGCCTGTATACATTCTAATAAATGTGAAATGTAAAATAGCATAAAACGAGTGACCTAGATACAAGATGTATACATACGTCTTGCAATCACGTGTTGGTTCACGTGTTGTTTCACGACATGACGAAACCGGCTTACTCTGCTTGCAATTACTGCTTAACCAACCCGGCCTCCACATCTGCGCAGTCTAATCACTGTCCACAGTATTCGCTGTTTTGATATATAGCCATCTGGACGCGGGCGCCATACATTTTTCTCAGCGTATTCTCCAAATTCGTATTATTTCGTGTGTGTCGATGCTGACCCAGCTCAGCACAGGTCAGCACAGCTCAGCATCGACCAGTCATTATTTTCTAATTTCGATTAAAAGAACAGAATACATGTACTCACATTTTTCAAACACTGCGGAACTCATATTCATTATTCATTATTAGCGGATATTTGTCCCCGACTGAGTCACCGCCACGTCCGCTTTGTCTATAATATCCTGGTCCTGACTGCGCAGATGCAGATAGAATTGTAACAACGTTGGCTGCAAAGACAATGAATACCGTTTTCTCGTGAAATGTACAGAGAATCGCGTGGCACATAGTTCGACAAATAGGACGATATTTGATTTGCGGTTTAAAGGTGCATGCCCACTCAGTAAGCACAAAGAGCAGCAGGGAGGCTGGGCAGCCTGGCAATAAGTTGTGATAAAAATGACGTTTTTTTCGGGTATGTTTGAATCGTTTATATTTGCTGTTATCCGTTTTATAGATAACGGTTTTTTGTCATATTCTCAAATTATGACAAAAGATGTGAAAAATATGACAAATGTATAATTGTCATATTTTTATTGTCATAATTGTCGTATGAGAAATTTATGACAATAAATTAGATTTTAATTTTCATTATTGAATAAAAAGATGATAAAAATTTATGACAAATTATGAGAAAAATTTATGACAAATTTCTCAAAAGATGATAAAAATTTATGACAAATTATGAGAAAAATTTATGACAAATTATGAGAGAATTAATTAATTTTCATTATTGAACAAACGTATAACTGTTATATTGTAAGGAAAAAAAATGTCGCAACTTGACGATATTGATTATGAAAAAATGTTGAAAGAATTATTGGAGGAAACAGTTTTTATAGATTTAGACGAGCTCGTACCTCATGAGGAAAAAATATCTAAAGCTCTACCCAGTGGGTACAAAGGATAGAGGATGCAAAATCAGATTTTGAAAAAGACGGTGCAATATCGTCTTATTCTACGTGGAGAACAGAAAAGAAAAATATTAAAAATAGCAGAATGACTCAAAATAGAGCGGCTAAAATATTAACAAAAATACCTAAAGGAAGTCATATATTAAGATTGAAATATATAAAACGGGGCGATACAAATAAGCCCATTATAGAGGATAAACTTAGTCCTATAAAATTACATAAAGATAGTAGTGGTATAGTAATTATTAAAACAAACTCCCCACCGGGAGTTTTGGTTGGTATCGATAAACCATATTATGAGAGAGCATATCCACTGTCTGCAGTTATATATGGAATATATCCACTACGCACCCCGGATATAACTAAACTATCTCCAATGAAAAAAGGAGATATTAATTGTGTGGCTAATTTGGTTATAGACAGTTTTAAAAATGCTGTGAGAGGTAGTGGGCTTACAGAAAAAAGATTAGAACATATTAATAAATGGGAGCTTGGGATAAGAGAAAACGGTGCGTCTATAAAAGATATAGTTAAATTAGAATATATTATAAAGAGGGGGATTGTAGTAAAGGATATTACTGGTTGTGATTTATATAATAATGGAAAACATACAACGAAGGGGGGTGTTATCGAAGTGTTGTCACATAATAAACATGCGTGGACAACTACAATGTCGTTCCCAAAAAAGCGGGTTGTTAAATTTTATAATGGTGATATATGGGATTCTATAAAAAATGCTTTGATAGATAAGCCGGTTGCCGTTTGGTTGGTCGGTGGTGACGGTTCCAACCGGTTAAGCGTTTCTCAATTTGTACTAGAGGACGGTTCTGTGTTTAGGACGAGCGAGTTACAAACATCTTTAGTACAAATTTGTAAAGAGTTTGGATATCCAAACATAGTTGATAAAATATTTGGAGAAAACCACGCGGCGTTCGTGGCGGCTAAAGAAAAAAACGAATGGAGGCCGACGCAGGCGAGTTTTTTAGAAGATGTTAAAAAATCGTGCGTCGAACATGGACATGGTGGTATGTGGAACGCTGCTAATTATGATATTAATGACGTGGTAGAATTAGATATGAAAACCTGTTATCCGGCAAGTTTTCGCGGTCTTGGAGGCGCAAAATCATATTGTAATAGATTTGGTCACCCACGACATCAAATGACAAGATTTAAAATAGATGGAGCTTTACCAGAAAACATTGGTACGGGTTTTGCACAGGTTGTTGAATGGAAGTTTAGAGAGGGTCTTCATCCTGTTATTGTGTCGTGGATTGGATCTCATTTTATAGAAAATAAATGGACCCCAACACAGTTGTTGGTATATTTAAAAGAATCTGGAATAATACAAAATATTATAATAGGAGAGGTTATAATAGCATTTGAAAAACAAAAATGTGTATGGCTGCCAGAATATAGAGATACGGCGTGTAGCGTAATTGGTAAATTTGCGCAGGGAAATAAAGAAAAAGGTAAACAAATGACGAGAAGATTAGTAATCGATGAAAACGAATTAGATTTTCTAGTAAGAGACACTACAGAAAATGGTATAATTGTTGGTGCACCCCAAAAATGTCCGCTGGGACATATTTTAACATATTATAGTGGACAAACGGTTCAATATACCCACCTTCGCTCTAGTATGTTAGCATACGCATACATACATTTGTTATCTATGCTATTATTATTTAACGAAAAGGAGGTTGTCCGCGTTGCGACAGATAGTGTGTATGTTTATAAAACTGCTCTATATAAAGTAGATAATAATAATGCAGTCGTTAGAGATATAATAACTGATAAATATACTAAAACAGTGGAGGCAAAACCCGCACAATGGAGGTCAAAGGGTGGTGAGGTTTTTAAATCTCAAGATCATGCGGTTTATTTTCCCAAGGAGGAGCATTTTGGAAACTTAAAAAATAAAGAACAGCCGATAAACGTTGATAAATTATTAATGTGTAAGACCGTTTATTTAAATGGGGGTGGTGGAAGTGGTAAAACCACCAGGGCTATAAATTTGTTTAATGATGTTATTATTTTAACACCGACACATAAACTGACGAAGGAAATGCGCGAAAGAGGGGTAGAGGCACAAACATATCATTCATTCTTTAGATGGAATGGAAACGTTAAATTGACGTCGGAGAGAATGGGTAATAAATATATTCCTAGAATTATAATATGGGATGAAATATGTACAGTTTCATTACATATATTAAAGGGATTTATGGAGAGGTTAAATGTTAGGGTTACACAAATAATATTTTGTGGCGATAACGGACAACCGCCTCCAACCGCCTCCAATAGCTGGAGAAAACCCACATAATTGGTTGGAAAAAAACGTTGCGCATTACGAGCATATTACGACGGATTATCGCGCAAAGTGTGATGATCTTAAGGAATTAAAGATGCACATGAGACTTAAGTCTGATATAGAACAATACAACGAAATGTGTGAGGGTCTTCCCGATAGTTTAGTTTGGAAAAAATTTATAAAAAATTGGCGATATAATATTTGCGAGCCGTAAAGTTGTTAGAGATTCTGCTCAAAAACTATTATTTAATTGGCATAAAAAACATTTTCCCGATACCCCAGTACCGATATTATATCACCCAATGGATAGTCGTAAACGAAATATTATAGTAAAAATTCCCGGTTCGGATGAAAAAAAATTACTCGTAATGAACGATATCGAATATGTTTCTAGTTCATTTTTTAAGAATGAAACTGCAGAATCAATAGCCGAAAAAATTAATGATTGGGTATTGGGATATGTAATAACTGTACATGCGAGTCAGGGTCTTACGATTAAAGCTCCTAAAAAAGTATGGATTATAGATAATAATATTGCGTGGGCAAATCTTCCATACCTCGCCATGTCGCGAGTAGAGTATTTAGATCAATTGGGTCTGATAAGGTGGAACTAACCAAACCTATCAACAATGTCATCGTCTATAAGATTGGAACTTACCAAATAATCTTTTATTACTGTTGCGGTTGCCAGATAGGCGGTCAGCAAAGAAATATCGTATACAGATAGTTCTAGTTTTGGATTTCTAGTTTTGGTAACTGCCTTTACTCCAGCACCAATTCCTAATGATAGCGCTACAACAATTCCAGCATTCCAGCGTCTTGCCAAGTCATTATTGTTTGTTATTAATTTCTTTGAATTATATTTATAATAATTTATAATAAATTATTTGAAATTAATTAATTAATTAATCCATATCACGATCGCCCACTAAATCGTCGTCCTGGATAGAAAAACTCACCGCCTTAACTGGGGCTGGTTTTGTATAAGAGTTATATATTGTGTTACCCAAATATACACTACCGCACAGCCCACCCGCAATAATTATATAGCTTTTAATACCCCACAATTTGTTTAAAATTGTTTGTTTACATGTGACGTGCTTGGCCTCAGTCTCTACACAAATTGGTTCTTCTGTTGGTTGACGCATTTCTAATTTTTTAAGTAATTTACGTTCCATAGCAGATACTTTTCCACCCTCTACTCTATTTGGATTCTTCTTCGTTACTTGTTTTATTTCCTCCTCTTGTTCAATTTTTTCCTCCTCTTGTTCAATTTTTTCATTCATTGTTAATTTAATAAAATTAATTTTAATAAAATTATATATATTAATTTACAAAATTATTTAATTTAATTTAAATACATTAATTAATTATCAGTTACATTATGTTGGGGTTCAGTTACATTCTGTTGCGATTCGGTTGCATTCTGTTCCAATTCTGTTAGTTTCGGTGTGCGGTCGTAATGTTGAAGGGTTTTAAGAGCGACCGTTAGTGGTGCCATAAAAACACCCAACGAATAATATGCTTGTGAGCGCATAGAGACCTAAGTGCCATATCAACAAATGGGTCGTTTTTAAGTTCGTGTTTTAATTCGTCAACATCTTTTAACGTTATTACACATCCCAACCCACTTACGGCGGTGTTTATAATAGTTTCTCCCAACGTTTTTGTCATTATTAAACCTAATTTAGATTCGTATAAAGAATAAAGTTTAACAATTTCGGCCGAATCATTTAAATTATTAATTTCTGCTACTAAATATTTTTTACCTAAATAAAATTCTGACTGACCGCCCATAGTTATTTTTGCTAAATTTTCCTTCATTTTAATAACCTCATCCGATAAAGTTTCTACCTCCGGAGTTTCTAAACTTTTTAAAACTTGTTTATTTTTTTTTTTATTTTTTGTTTAACGGGTTTGTCAGTAGTTTTTTCATTTTTTAATAATTCATTATTAACTTCCTCAGACAATTTATTAATGTCTGGCAAAATATCTTCTATTAAATTTCCATACATTATTATAATTTTAACAAAATTAATTATATATTATTATAAATTAATTTTTATTAATAAAATTAATTTAATTAATTTTGTAAAAATTATAAACAATAATTTTTACTTAATTTAAGAAATTTAATTTCGTAAAATTAAATTATAATCCGTTGGTTGATCAGTTTTTAAAATAATAAGCGAATGTTTATTTTTTTTCAGAATTTCTTTAGCATCTCGTTCTTGTTTTGTTGAAATTACATCATTTTCTCTTAACGTATCGTCTACAGAATCCCTATCTTTACAGTGAAATAAAGCTGTCCATTTTGTTTGTTCGCGCAAATCTTTTAACACAGAATTATATTTTTGAGTTAAAACCCACACACTATGGCCAAAGTGTCTGCCAAAAATGCAAGTTCTGTTAACATATCTCTCTTTTTTATCATAGCAGCTTTCGCCGAGCAGTCGTCTAAAATAAATAGTGTAGTTTCTCCCTGAAATAAAGTAAAATAAACTCTTATCCATTCGTGTAATTTATCTCCCGGATTTACTAAATGTATATTTGGGTCTGTTTTTATCCATTTACGATTTTTGTAAGTTTCATTCCAATCTAAGGTTGGACATATAATTACGATATGTTCAAATATATTAATATATTCCGTTTCTAGCAGATTTAATACGAAAACCGTTTTACCACATCCAGTTTGCACGCATATTATTGCAGAATGGGGCACAATCGGTGACTATAAATATGAATACAATTATTTCACCATCCCCATCCGCATCTTTTGTAATTTGAAGGGATATTCCTTCGCTAGCGTTTATAATTCGCCTTCCAGAACCGTGCAAATTACTATCGTCGCTCATTCGCAGATCCATCCAAAGAGCATATTTAGATGTGAAGAATTCGGCTACAGTCACATCGGAAGTTTGCAATTGTTTAGCAACCAAATCCGTTACGGCCGTCTCATTATGGCCCCCACCCAACATTTTACGGATTTCGTCCCATTGGTGGTGGGCACGCATACCCTGGCTAAATAGCTGGTTTGGTACACCCTCTACGGTCGTCTCCACCTTCGTAATTTTAGGATTATAAAAATGTTCAGAATTTCTAACACCAGCAGGAGCGGTTTCTTCGAACAACATTAAAATTCCCTTCATAGATCTGGCCGGAACGTTAACGTTAAAATTCCATAATGTGTCGGATTTATTTTTAATAACTCTTCGATGGTGAAGAACCCTATCATATGGGATTGCAACCTTATTAGCATACATATATCTAATTGTGGCCGCCAACTCCGTTTGGGTGACAGTATCAAACTCTAGAGAAATTCCATCAATTTTATATGTGCTATTATTTGCAGAATTTATTACCCTATTATACTCACCGAAAGTTAGTTCATATTCCAGACGATCTGCCAGGCCGCTTTGATAAAATGGCATAACAGTCTCTAGCAATTCAAAATCTAGAGGAACATAAAATCTATTACCATAAACATCAGCAACGGTATCGTCTTCCGCATTTGACGCCTTATCGCCGGCATTTATCCTGCGCTTTGTCACATTCCTATTTGCGCTAGTATCAATACCTTGATAAACCGCATTATCTCTCGCGGCCTTTGTTTTCCATAAATCTTGATAACAGCCGTACATGTCTGAATAGTCGAGAGACATTATTTCGTTACCACTAATTTTAATAGTCGTTTTCTGAACGATTGCGCGGCCAATATTTTGCACCAACGTTCGGTTTGCGTCGGTCGAATCCAATGTTATGGTGAAAGCCAGCTTAGAACTACCCGGAATAATTACATCATCTCCTCCAGGCTTGGAAACCGTATCAGTAGCTGCTGATTTTGATCAATAGTAGATGGGTTATTAGTAATTACTACACTTTGTCTAACACCCTTTGCGGCATTAAGTTCACGAAATCGCCGCTGAGGTTCCAGTTTATTACCGTAAGACATTATTATAATTTCTTAAAATTAAATTATTAATTATATTTTAGTATATAAAATTTTCTTAAAATTTATTAATTATTTAAATAAATTATACTGCTGCCGACAAACATTACTATTAACATCCATATATTTTTTGCAAGGGCAGTAATATCCCTTCCAAATATCTTAAATATACCACCTATTATAGTTCCTATTATTCCTGGTATCGCTGCAATAATTTTATCTCCAATATTTAGTAAATATTGTCCTAGTCTAGAAAGCGCCGCCCTACCAGCGTCTGTGATTTTCTTAAAATTATTAATTATACCAGAATCTGGTTCAATGTCGCCAGGTTCTGGTTCAACGTCACCAGAATCTGGGTCAACATCCTGTCCATCGCCGGGTGTGTCTGGAGATGATATTAAACCAATAATGGTAAGGGTACCACCTACAACAACCCCAAGTATTGCTAAAAGCGCCCCAATAGTATACCCCTGTTCTCTAATAATTGTTCTAATTTTTTCTCCTACGGTTAGATCCTTTCTTACTAATTTAGAAAGCGTGTTTTTTATACTTTCTAGTTTATCTTTAACAATATCCCTCCTCACGGTAAGGCGACCATATAACACTTTACGTTTATCAACCAACAAATTTAGAGCGGTTCTCGCGACTGTAATCTTTGTTCTACTAACCCCATCTTTAATTTTAGCCGCTAAAGTTCGTCTATGTCTTAGAATATTAACATCTATATCATCCATTATGGTTTGTTCATTAGCTAGAAGCTCCCCGTTTCGTTTGAGGGTGTCGACGTCATTTTTAAATCCGCTCAACCCGCCTTTATGATGATCAAAATTATTGTTAAAATTTGAATTAATGAACGACGTTTCTATCTGTTCGACACTGTCAGTTACTACTTTTGCGGTTTTAGATAGGTCGACCAAAGCAAGGTCTGGTATTATTTTGGTATGTATTTCTTGAAGGGCGTTTGTTGCCATACTTGGATTATTCCTTTTGTAATCAACAAATCCTAACCCGTTTTTAACAACGCCAACACCCGCTCTGGAGGCAAGCGTGCTTAGTAATAAGGGTTTAACGTCTTCACTAGTTAATCTAGTTGTCGGATAGGCTCTAAGACGAAGCTGTTGTTTACCGTCGACTTTCACATATTTCCACTTTTGTAGAATGGTTTGCCCAATTGTTGGAGTGTATCCCTGTTTTGCATAGTGTATATATAAATCGTTTTTTGCGCTCTCCAATATTCGATCTTTCTGTGAAAAAACAGTGCGTTAGCAAATATACTCTCACCGTCATCCATCGGCTTCTCTTGTTTTGCATCATATTCTTCTTGTATATTTCGATTAACGAATTTAGCCACATTTCTCATACCACCTAAGTCTCCATCATATTCAAAATCGTCACCATCATCATCGGTTTGACTTCTTGTTGCTGGTTTTTTTTGGTTTTTTTTTCCTGGGTATTATGTCTATTTTATAATCGCCCCAATTACCAGATTATTTCGCTAGTAATTTAGTTCTGGTCGGCATTTTATTAATTTTATTATATACTTAATACTTTTTATTAATAAATAATATAAATTATTGATAGAATTAACAAAACGCCGGACGCTGCTATAATATTATTATTTTCTGATTTATAGTTTGCCGTCACCGGTTCTATCAATATATTATGTTTTTTTTCTGAGCTTATAAATTCGGTTATTTTAGACTCATATTTCGAAATATCATCTTCGAGTTGTAATTTTTCTTCTAAAACAACCGAATTTGATTCTTTTAGAACAGCGCCGCTTGGTTGTACTAATTTTTCAAAATTATCTAATTCCTCATCATTATCTAATTCCTCATCATTATCTAATTTAGACGAATTTATTTCATGATTTACCCCGAGCGAACGCCCCGTACCGGCAATAATTATTTTATTATTAAAGTCTCCAATAGCGCCAATTTCAATAATCATATTACTGGGTGCCATATATAATCCAACTCCAAACACATAATTTACTGGTGTTTTAGTTTTTGATAGATATTGCTGATATTTATTTACAGATCCGGTTACATTCTCTGCCGCATTTATTCTAGCCTCTACTAGAGCTAGAAACTGTTTTTGAATACCAAAAGATTCAGCCCCCTGGCAATGAGATTTTCGTACTTCAATCTGTGCAGCGAGCAACGCCCAAACATACGCTCTTATAGACTCGTTGATTCTAAAAATACCAGCTTGAGTAAAGCCCACCCCTTTTCCAACCATAAACGTTGAAATGGTCTTAAGTATGGTGGACGGCTGTTCAATATAATCCACATGAATAATCTTAGGTGGGCGCCACAAGCATCTATCATCACTATTACATCGTGGTTCGTTATTAGGAACTTCTTTCCCAAAAGTCATTTTATCTGTGTAACCCTTAAACTTCCAGTTACTATACGAGTTTCTTTCTAAATAAGTATATTTTGGCGAAACAAACGGCAATACGGTACCAAGACCAACGCGCTCTCTATAAAAACTACCCCCATGCTCTAATCCGCTAGCATAAACAGTACCAAGACCTTGAGTATCTGTGAAAATCCGCTGTTTCCAATTTGAGTCTAATGGTACCTTAAAGTCTCTACATATTTTTTGATATGCCGCCACATTATATGTGCTATTTGTATTATCGCGCAAACTGTCTCCTATATTCACCTCCATTTCTCTCAGAATTCTACGCATTGTAAAATATACGTGGAAGTTGTAAAGACTTTTCGCAAACGGATCTGTATTTTTTAAATGAGTATCTATTCCAACACCACATCCAGACGTTGCGCACCATACGGCAAAATTGATTTGATTTTGTAAAAAATACATATGATTCTTTCTCCTCCGCAATACACCCCTTTCTTCTTTAATTTTATCAATTTTATAATGTTTGAATATATCATTATAGCGAACCTTAAATTTGTCCTTTTGATTAATTCTTATAGTCGGGTTTACAATATTTGATATAACGTCTAAAATATCTGATCTAGAACCATATTGTCCACCAACTTTATAAGTGGCAGAAGAACTATATTTAAATTTATCGGGTATCATTATTAAATTTAAATCTTAATTATAAATTTAATTATATATATATCAATTTAATTTAATTTACTAAAATTATTAAAATGTCTTTTCATGCTATAAGCAATATTTTAAACGGTGCGACATCACTACAAACTGCGATAGATAATTCTAATTATGATAACAGAATAGGAATAAGATCGTTAACGGTGTGGATAGGGTGGTATAATACTGATACAGATTCTTGGATGGCCATAACACACCCAGTAGACGCTGGAGAAGATGATGGCAACCCCAACACTGGTGATGTTATTTACAAACCCCATGATGTGGACGTTTCCCCCGGGCTTAGAGGGGTAAAGGATATTGTAGCGGCGGGTAATAGGCTAATGTTGGCCTCACAAAACGAGGCGGGAGAGATTGTTGAAACTCCAGTAGATAATCCATTTCATGTTGATTACGATGCTGGTATCTGCACCATAATCATTCCAGCTGGGTTGGGTTTGGTAATTACTGAGAGTATTAGAGCAGTTCTAGGGATTGGGAAGGCACCCCTCCCCGGTCAAGTTGCCACCGATTTACAACTATTAGGGGAAGGAACATATAAAGGGCAGGTAGACATGTGGCCCAAATTCTTCGACATTAATTTAAAACAAATTGGTACGAGTGATAATATATTAGACGGGAAAAATTATATAGTATTATCTAAAATATCTATACTATTAACCGAATTTGGTAACTGTTTTACTATTACACCAACAACCCCATTATATAAAAAATTAACGGCAGGAATTATTACGGAAATGGAACTAACGTTTACAGATTGTAATGAAAAAAATATAGATAATCACGGCTTACCAATTTCGGTAGAATTAGAAATTATATAGTCATTTAAAAAAATAAATTATTATAATTCATTTTTTATATAAAAAGTAATTTTTATAAATTATGATGAAAACTATAGAATTTATAAGTCAATGCATCGAAGAACTTAATAATATTTTTAATTTTGACGAGAAGGAGAATGGGTTAAATTTTAATTTTTATGAAACTCCTCAAGTTAAGATAACTATGTTAATTTATATTTTTCGTATGTTAAGGCAGCATAATATTTTAATAACCGACAACAGCGTTGGTTTTACGGTATTTAATAGAAAGATATGTAGCTTATCAAAAATACAAATGCAAAATGTACGCAAATTACACAGATTATCATATCCAGTAAATTTATTTCGCACAAAAAAATACGTTTTTAAATACTTTATACGAGGGAGCAAAAACAAAATTATTTGATTATAAATCTATTTCTAACTTTGAAAAACTCGATTATAAATTCAATATATATTTCTCTTTAATTTAATTTTTTAAATCTTCATATCTTCCCATTTCTTGTATTATATACTCAAATTCTGAATTAGATATAACACTATCAACAAATGCGGTAGATATTAACAAATCTACGCTATTTTTTTAGCTTTAGCTAAAATTGCTATTCTATCGTGTTTTCTACATTTTTTATTTAATTTTACACCAACGGCCCTAACAATCATACTTAATGTACCAGATAGTACAGTAACACAGCTTAAAACACCCGCCAGTGGTATTGTCAGAACCGCAGATAGGGTTGCTGCCGTGGCAGTTCCGGCTATCACCGATGTTCCACTCAACGAAGTTTCTACAATATTCGCCACATTGGCCGCTCTTTTATATTTTCCAGAGCTTCTAATTCTGTTATCTCTCTCTCTTATTAATATATCTTGCATAGCCGCTATATTGTCCAGTCTAAAGTTTTTCACTCGCGTAACATTAGTCGTCGTGGCCATTTTTTTTTTTTTTGTATATCAAAAGATATATTAATTAATATACAATTTATTAAATTAATTAATAATGAGTATTTACGGAGCTAAAAGAATTGCGGATAATATAGACATCCTTCTAGACGATCTAAGGTGGAAATGACTAAATATACCTCGGATCAAATAGAGGCCGCTAGAAATACGATACACGATTGGACAATAACGTTTATTAATACGGAAAAAAATATTATGGACACAAAGGTTAATACGTTAGAAAATTCTTTAAGGACTACTATAGACGATGGTGATAAAACGTCTCGGGATCAATCAACGGCTATGTTTACCACCGCTAGAGAAGAGGCTGCAGCATTAGCAACGACATTACGCGAAGAAGATGCCGCAACATCTGCGGCTCTTAGACACGAGTTTAACGAAGGAATAGCCGACCAAAAAACCATCGTTGATACCGCACTAGTACAATTAATAGAGGGCGTTAATAAAACCGTTGCCGATATTAACACCGATATGACAACCGCGCATGGAGAAAATCGTGCGGATGCCGTTGCCGGAGATGAAGCAACTAAACAAACCCTTACTGAAGAAGCGGAGTTTCCCTTCAAACTACTCCAAGATGAGTATACTGACCAAGGTAACGTATTAAGAACGGATTTTGTAACCTCCGTGGATTTAATTTCTAAAGAAATCATTCGTGCCGATGATGAATTTAAAAAGGAAGTTTATGCTAATGCGGATGTTGTTTATTCGACTCTTAGAGATGAAATGGCGGGAGTCGGTGTTGGTAATGCATTTCTACCAACCGCCGGCGGCGGAATGTCCGGTAATATCGATATGTCGAACAATAAAATAACTAATTTACCAGAAGCCTCTGACGCGGGCGATCCTATTAATTATAGCCAATATTCCGTGGACAAATATAATGATGACAGGCTGCACGCAACAGAGTCTAGTCTCCCTGGTATACCATACCCTGATATGATTATTGGCGTTATCCCAAGCGTTAGAAGCGTTTTATATTCGAATAATGGCGAAATAAATACCGTTATGGACATTTATAATAGCATTCCATTCGCGAGCGGTAATCAGCCACCACTTTCAGAATTTGACGATTTTAACCAACTTTAACTTATAGCATCAAATGTAAATGGTGGAACGCTTGGCGGCGTTAATAGAAATGAAACTACGCTGTTTTTCATTTGTAAAAATAGAATGCGGCACAAAGGATCCGCATTCTTTTGGGGGCAAGAAAGAAAACGGTTTTCTATGCACATTCACGACACGAACAAAATCAGTATAGACTATGGAGTATATCCCGGTGCTAGACTAGAGGTTTCAAATATGGATCCACCCTTGGAAGGTCAACTAGAAGCGTGGGGATATATATATATGATGGTGCCACTGCGGTTTTATTTAGATCCGATTTCCATATGCCACCGGATGTAACGGAAACCTTTGTATCTACTATAAGCGATAGTGAGTAATCATTCCATATAGGAAGTCTTCCAGGCGCTCAAGAATATCGCGGAGATATGGACTTTTATGGAATGCTAATATATCCTAGGGCGTTTGCACCAAACGAAATGACAACCATGTTTAAATATCTAAACAGCAGAATTCGTGGCATCGGAACTTAATTAATTTTAACACAAAAAAAAGTAATTTCATTTATATAATAACTATTATAATGGCAGCACTAACAGCAGGATTGGTTGGCGGCGCAGCATTAAGTTTATCTGGTGCTATTGCAACCCCGTTTTTGACCAACTATTTTATGGCACTGAAGAACGTGAAATAGAAGAAGAATAAGAAGAAGAAGATCTGTTGGCCTACCACCGAGGTAGGAGAATAGATTGGCTCAATAAAAAAAGCCAAGACGAGTCAAATTCTTTAATGGCTTTTAGGCGGGCGGACGAAGCCCTACTTAGATACCAATCTACATATGGGCCGCGCCATACGAAAACCGGACTTAATGACAACGTCATGAAAAGCAGTAAACGACGTCGGAAAAACGACGTTTCAAACTGTCTAGCGTCGCCGTAAAAGTTCACAGTTTGCCCACCCATTTACGTTTACTGGTGTCAGTTAACATTAAGTGTGAACAGAAAACGGAACATGATAACTTACTGAAACTTTCACTAATATGAGACGCGATACCTTGTACCTCGGTACACATATTATGACGTCATGACTTGACGTCACGTACTTGTGACGTCATTGAACGTGAATACATGTTTGACGTTATGGCCATGGTGTCGTGACAAAATATTATAGCAAGGATACTTGCACGAGTTCCTCGCAGCATCAATGACTTAGAAAAGCTTCAGGCGCTGTACATTGTCGCATAACTGTCGTTCTTTGACATTTTTACTCTTTTTCGTCGGTTGTCCTTATGAATTCAAAATGGTGAACTCATAATGTAACTGCTACATATCAGCGAAGTGTTCGCTTACACTGCACTTTGATTCCTAAAATATCTTAAATATGAACAACCTAGTGTATGCCAACGATATTACCATATATTATCTTGGTAAATTGAGACTTTTGAACAATTATATATCCAGTTACTTAGCGAATGATATGCCATTTAATGCCACTCATTTTATCATAAATGGAGGTAGACACGCAGCAATGTAATGACATAAATATCCGGGGTTTGTATTGAATTTAAAATAAATGCGTCAACATATTAATTGGAAATGTGATGGTCATAAACTTGCTTTTGTAGTCGAAAGTGCTTGTTTATCACTTGACTGTATAATAATGTAGATCAGAGATGGTAATTGCGATCCTCAAGAAAGACACACGGCGACAATTATAAGGTATCACGCTACCAAATATGCCCGGTATCGTGTTTTGTCACAAAGTTAATGTTATAAGCGGCCTACTGTCTACTTTAAAATATTTCGTCGCATACGAAATGTTAAATTTATGTCGCTATTATTCCCCAACATATTTCAGACAGCAGCAAACAAGAGGGAAACGCCTCACTCTGCCTTATTTGAACAATATTCGTACGAAATTACGTTACTTGGGCCGCAATCCAAAACATAACGTTACATTAGCAACTGCAACACGAGCCATAAACATTATTTTCATACTTTGTCTTGGCCTAAAAACTGAAAATGTGTTCATTAAGCCCGGGTTTCGCACGGCGCGGCTCATATATTTTTGGCGTTCGTAGTTGTTCAAAAAGTACACACAAGATAATGTTGACTTTGCCCAAGGTTACGTGTCGTTTGTCAATTATTCACTAATAGTATACAATTATACATACACTACTTAAAATCAACCTACATGGCAGGCCTATTCGTTAACTACTCCATTACGCTTAAACGTTATTGACGTTGAAGTCGCCCGTTAATGTTAACGTCGTAATTGCGACGTCATTGAGCTAAAACGTCGTTTGCGATTCTACCACGTGTTACAAAAATACATGTAACATGAACAATAATTGAGATACATTGATATTTTTTGTGGTATATGACTTTTAAAAGATGCGGTATTCAGAATATGCAAAAAAGTGAAAAATGAATTTTTTGTCATTAAGCCCGGTTTTCGCATGACGCGGCCCATATATAGAACCTTTATCGGAAAACTATTATAATCCACCCAAATCTGAATGGAAAGGAAACTTACTGTTTATAGGCACAGGATTAGTTGTTACGTATTTTATTTCAAGACGATTTATTTAGTTCCCCTTTCCAAATTATTTTCTTTCGCCCATAGTTTATCCGGATTTTTAGTCCCCCTAGGTCTACCGCATACCTTTTTATCGCAATCGACAACCTGAACCCAAATCTCAGACCCAGTCTGTAATGTTAGGTCCCTATTCCACAAATTATTAAGTCTACGTGTTCCTATTTTATATTTCGTTTTAACCCACTCCGCCGGAACTTTTCCTCTCGCACCGTCTATAGCTATCAAATCTTCACGAGATAAAATTGTTTTTGTCATTTATAACAATATATTTTATGTTCAATTATAACTAAGTAAGTTTATTTTTAATGAAAATTAAATAATTCTCTCATAATTTGTCATAAATTTTTCTCATAATTTGTCATAAATTTTTATCATCTTTTGAGAAATTTGTCATAAATTTTTTTCATAATTTGTCATAGATTTTTATCATCTTTTGAGAAATTTGTCATAAAATTTTCTCATAATTTGTCATAAATTTTTATCATCTTTTTATTCAATAATGAAAATTAAAATCTAATTTATTGTCATAAATTTCTCATACGACAATTATGACAATAAAAATATGACAATTATACATTTGTCATATTTTTCTCATCTTTTGTCATAATTTGAGAATATGACAAAAATCGTTATCTATAAAACGGATAACAGCAAATATAAACGATTCAAACACACCCGAAAAAAAACCCATTTTTATCACAACTTATTGCCAGGCTGCCCAGCCTCCCTGCTGCTCAAAGTGTTCTTTATACCAGTGATATTAGGGGCGATACATGTAACTGTGTTTCTTAAAATGTTAACGGACATTAGTATTTATTATCTGTATTGGTTTGTTTGATGTGCAATGATCATACTTCATAATCTGTCGAAAATGCTATTTTTTAGATGACGCATTTAATTTGTATAAATAATTGAACAAAAATGCATTCCTCATTTGCATATGAAAATAGGCTGATACCATCGCGCGTCACTATCAGCAAAATAAATATTACTAAATGATTATATCTGCATAGCGGGCGCTCGTAACTGGTGGAACAGTGACACAATTATACACTTATTTAATTCCTATAATGAACAGTTTGTGCCTACTGAGTGGGTATGTACCTAGGTGAGGCGGAAGTGTGGGGGGGGGGGCGCATGCCTCCGGAACCCCCTAGCAACAAGGTTTGTGCCCACAGGACTGGGCCCTGAGAATACAGGAAATGGCGTTCAACGCCTCTCAGATTTCAAAGATACATCCCCCACCACCCCAATAATTTTCGCGTCTCCGATGTCTGAGATATCCAATATGTGGGTTTCCGCTTCATATGATATACATGTATATAAATCAATCGCACCTTTGCATATGGAACATCGCCATTAACATGACCATGATCTGTTTTACCTTCACATTTTTGTGCGAAAACACTGGGCCATTGTCTTACGTCAAAAAAAGTTGCGATGGTTACAGCATCATTGTCCGTCAGTTGCTCGTGTTTTTTTAAAAACCTAAAACACCCAAATTGCCGAATGCAAATACACTTCCCGCGCATACATACTGAGTGGAAGTCCATTTGTAAAGCCGAGTTTCTGAAATCATCCAAAAGCAAAGTAATATTGATGTAATATCCTTAATTGGTAAACATGACTATTCACACATGTGAATGTTTCTTAATTTAGTACAGAAAAACACAAATGTAATTTGTTTCACTTCAAACCTTCACTAAAAGGGGTATTTCATTAGTATGATGTACAAACACAATACAAATAAAAACAATTACAACAATGCAAACATTACCTAAAACAAAAATTGTATACTGAAATGATTTAAAAATGCAATAAGGAGTTTAACATGATAATTATTCACCCATTACATAATTTGGCAAAATTAATTACTGAGGAAAAATATAAATTTAATTATCTATCAAAATAATCGGAGATCTGTTAAAGCTAACATTTTACAAGATATATGGATGTTATTTGAATCATTGGAATAGTGTAAACCCTAATCGTGCAGCACAGGTCATATTTTCATTTTCAAAACTGCGGAAAATACCAGTTCTCAAACAGTGTAGACCCTGATCTGACGGTGCGGTTGTACAGGGAGATCTGTGTCACAGTGCGTAAGACCCATAGGACAGTAAGTAACAATTACGTGCTGTGGGCACACAGCCGGGCCGAAGACAATCTGTAGTCTGTAACCCAGAGTCGAACCACCCGTACGGTCACTAAATCCTGTGTATAAAATACATGGTATGAGTGGAACATCAACAATAACCTACCGCACACAAGAATTACTATTTACAAAGTTAAAACTAAAATAAACTAGATGACTGCGGCCAGCATATCACGCATGCTGAGGTATTTCATGGAGGCAACATTGAAAAAGTACAAAACTGGGAGATAATCCATGACACGGATGTCAAAAATTCATTGAAAAAAGTGTACTTATCTCCACACCATAAAGAATCTACACACCAAGTTTGATTTTTTACTTATTCCGCAACATAGACAAATGGGTGTTTTTTTACATGTATTTATTACATGAAATGTATACTGATCAATTTTATGATAATTGGTCGAAATGCAATAGATTTTAATTGCTAATTTCATCAATTTTACGTCAAACACAATGAAAGAAAAATGTACGAAATGAAAGCTGCAGTAAACTAAAACTGCTGGATGTTATCTTGGAACATGTTCTTCTGTCAAACAATACTGCTTAGAGGTGAAATATTACACCTTGAAAAATCAGACTTTTCCCTTAAGGCATCACGGGACGGTTGAAAATAGCCAAAATTGACTACTTTTCTGAGCAACGTATCTGGTATGTCCAAACGCAGAAATGAATATGATGTCAAATGATCAAGCTTACAATACTAATGACAACGTATTTTCTGATAATTCGATTGCAAAGATGACACCTTTTTGAACACGAATCGAGAGAGCGTGATGAAAGTGCCAACTTCTGGCGAACACGCACGTGTTATTATCGCATTTCTGATTTATCTCGCTATGGTTTGTACAGCCTGTTATGGTGTAGAGTTTCCGTAAGAAATTGTATAAAAGGAAGGATACGGTGTTTCGCGAAAAACGCTACGGTTTGTACAGGTGAGACAAAATAAATACGTTGTGTCGCACATTTCTGTTCGGAGCCAGCTGGCAAAAGGTGCGATGGTTACAGCATCATTGTCCGTCAGTTAAACATCTAAAACACCCAAATTGCCGAATGCAAATACACTTCCCGCGCATACATACTGAGTGGAAGTCTATTTGTCAAGCCAATTTTCTGAAATCATCCAAAATCAAAGTAATATTGATGTAATATCCTCAAATGTGAATGTTTCGTAATTTAGTACAGAAAAACTCAAAAGATAGTTGTTTTCACTTCAAACCTTCACTAAAAGGGTTATTTAATTCGTATGATATACAAACAAAACAAAAAGATGCACACATTACATAAAACAAAAAGTATATACTGAAATGATTTTAAAATGCAATAAGGAGTTTAAGGTAGTAGGTCATAGATAGATACACTCAGCTTCAATGATAATTGCTTCATAAGAGTGATGTGATATATGAATATAACATATGTAAACATTGTCTCGTTACTATATACTATATGGTTCATTGAGTTGCCATCTCCGCCATCTTTGTATGTACAAGATACCGTACAGTTTCACCACTTCGTGCGTTTGACACATACATCAAATAATATGACAGTAAACCAAATACAATTTGGTGCAATACATAATATACATAAATGAAAACGGCAAGCTATACATATTATGCCAGCAAACTATACAAAAGACGAAATATCTGAGCATTTCTCCCATCAATCTCAAAATAAATTTTGATGTGTAAACTTTTCAATGAGATGCCCATGCACAGCCTATGTTAGTGTACACGTTACCCACAGGTAAATCCATATTTAATCGCATAATAGTGAGCAGACAGCAGGGACAATACATTCAGGTAACTGCTTACATGTCACTGGATTTGGTAGCTAATAACAGAGTACAGTAGTGGGTATATACGGTATGTGTTGTGTGATTGACCAGGTAAAAGTGATGCACTGTGCGATTTTCTGTCTATGATGCTATCTATAATCATTATGGTGGTTCACAGGCACAAACATATCCAGAAAACAGATATATTTTACAGTTTGGTGTAATATAATGGATAGGAGTCCGTTGTCCTGCCTTTTCTACATGTGATTATCTACATTATATCATAAGTTATACCTCACATTTTAAGTTCTTTGTCAAACGGCAGAACAGGTGAAACTGGCTGATGGCTGGAACACACAAAGATGGCTGACTTGGCCACCCCATATTCTGTATAGGATACAGTAACGAGGCAGTATTCACATATATGTTATACATATATATGTTATCACATTTACGAAGACATTATATTTGAATCAAACGATGATCATGTATAGAACGAGTCCTTAACACGATAATTATTCACCCATTACATAAATTGGCAAAACAATTTACCGTAGAATAATAGCAAGTTTATTATCTATCCAAATAATCTGGCCGGGATCGGTTACAAGCTAACATTTTACGAGATATATGGAGGTTATTTGAATCATTTGAATATTGTAGACCCTGATCGCGCAGCACAGGTCATATTTTAATTTTCAAAACTGGGGAAAATACCAGTTCTCAAACAGTGTAGACCCTGATCTGACGGTGTAAGAACCATAGGACAGTAAGTAACAATTACCTGATGTGGGCACACAGCCGGGCCGAAGACAATATGTAGTTTGTAACCCAGAGTCGAACTACCCATACGGTCAATTTCTCCTGTGTATAAAATACATGGTATGAGTGGAACATCAACAATAACCTACCGCACACAATAATTACTGTTTATATAGTTAAAACTAAAACTAGATGGCTACGGCCATACACTTTACTATTGGCGGCTCACAAACATTTTAAATTTGGATATGCTGAATTTTCAGCTGTTTTCATAGTGCTTCAGAAAGTTGTATTTTTTTCGGTTTCCGTCAAGAAAACATGTAGTGATTTTGTCGATTATTTATTATGCAAATGGTCATATTGCAAGTGATTTTTAGCTCGCCTGCACGAAGTGCATAAGAGCTTATGGCATACACCCGGCGTCGTCGGCGTCGGCGTCCACACACTTAACGTTGGGGGTAAATGTCTTATAACTTCTGTTTCATTTCATGGATCACCTTGTTATTTCATACATGCATTCCTCAGATGACCTTTACAAGGCTGTAGCAAATTTATGACCCACCACCCAACCCTTACACCAAGGTCAAGGTCACAAATTTAGCACATTCATAAACTTAACGTTGGGGTAAACTTATCATAACATATATTTGCTTTCATGGAACGCCTTGATATTTTATACATACATTCCCCAGATGACCCTCTATCATGCTGTAGCAAATCCATGACCCACCACCCAACCCTTACCCCAAGGTCAAGGTCACAATCTTAGCTCATTCATAAACTTAACGTTGGGGTAAATGTCTTATAACGAATTTTTCCTTTCATGGATCACCTTGTTATTCCATACATGCATTCCTCAGACGGAATTCATGTATGAAATAAGGCGTTCCATGAAAGGAAACAGAAGTTATAAAACATTTACCCCAACGTTAAGTTTATGAATGTGCTAAGTTTGTGACCTTGACCTTCGGGTAAGGGATGGCCGCTGGGTCATGGATTTGCTATAGCACGATAGAGTATCATCAGATGAATGCATGTATGAAATATCAAGGCGTTCCATGAAAGGAAAGTTATAAGACATTTACCCCAACGTTAAGTTTATGAATGTGCCAAGTTTGTGACCTTGACCTTGGGGTAAGAGCTGGGTGGTGGGTCATGGATTTGCTACAGCATGATAGAGGGTCATCTAAGGAATGCATGTATGAAATAACAAGGTGTTCCATGAAAGGAAACAGAAGTTATAAGACATTTACCCAACGCTAAGTTTATGAATGTTCCAAGTTTGAGACCTTGACCTTGGGGTAAGGGCTAGGTGGTTGGTCATGGATTTGCTACAGCATGATAGAAGGTCATCCGAGGAATGCATGTATGAAATAACAAGGTGTTCTATGAAAGGAAACAGAAGTTATAAGACATTTACCCAACGCTAAGTTTATGAATGTGCCAAGTTTGCGACCTTGACCTTGGGGTAAGGGCTAGGTGGTTGGTCATGGATTTGCTACAGCATGATAGAAGGTCATCTGAGGAATGCATGTATGAAATAACAAGGTGTTCCATGAAAGGAAACAGAAGTTATAAGACATTTACCCAACGTTAAGTTTATGAATGTGCCAAGTTTGTGACCTTGACCTTGGGGTAAGGGCTAGGTCTTGGGTTGTGAATTTTCTAAAGCATGATAGAGGGTCATCTGAGGAATGCATGTCTGAAATAACAAGGTGTTCCATGAAAGGAAACAGAAGTTATAAGACATTTACCCAACGTTAAGTTTATGAATGTGCCAAGTTTGTGACCTTGACCTTGGGGTAAGGGCCCAATGGTGGGTCCTGGATTTGCAACAGCATGATAGAGGGTCATCTGAGGAATGCTTGTCTGAAATAACAAGCTGTTCCATGAAAGGAAACAGAAGTTATAAGACATTTACCCAACGTTAAGTTTATGAATGTGCCAAGTTTGTGACCTTGACCTTGGGGTAAGGGCTATGTGGTGGGTCATGGATTTACTACAGCATGATAGAGGGTCATCTGTGGAATGCATGTATGAAATAACAAGGTGTTCCATGAAAGGAAACAGAAGTTAAAAAACATTTACCCAACGTTAAGTTTATGAATGTGCCAAGGTTGCGACCTTGACCTTGGTGTAAGGGCTTGGTGGTGGGTCATGGATTTGCTACAGCATTACAGAGGGTTATCTGAGGAATGCATGTATGAAATAACAAGATGATCCATGAAAGGAAACAGAAGTTATAAATTTAAGACATTTACCCAACGTTAAGTTTATGAGTGTGCCAAGTTTGTGGCCTTGATCTTGGGGTAAGGGCTAGGTGGTGGGTCATGTATTTACTACAGCATGATAGAGGGTCATCTGAGGAATGCATGTATGAAATAGCAAGGTGTTCCATGAAAGGGAGCAGAAGTTAAATGACATTTACCCAACGTTAAGTTTATGAATGTGCCAAGTTTGTGACCTTGACCTTGGGGTAAGGGCTTGGTAGTGGGTCATGAATTTGCTACAGCATGATTGAGGGTTATCTGAGGAATGCATATATGAAATAACAAGATGTTCCATGAAAGGAAACAGAAGTTATAAATTTAAGACATTTACCCAACGTTAAGTTTATGAATGTGCCCAGTTTGTGACCTTGACCTTGGGGTAAGGGCTAGGTGGAGGGTCATGGATTTACTACAGCATGATAGAGGGTCATCTGAGGAATGCATGTATGAAATAGCAAGGTGTTCCATGAAAGGAAACAGAAGTTAAAAGACATTTACCCAACGTTAAGTTTATAAATGTGCCAAGTTTGTGACATTGACCTTGGGGTAAGGGCTCAGTGGTGGGTCATGGATTTGCTACAGCATGATAGAGGGTTATCTGAGGAATACATGTATGAAATAACAAGGTGTTCCATGAAAGGAAACTGAAGTTATAAATTTAAGACATTTACCCAACGTTAAGTTTATGAATGTGCCAAGTTTGTGACCTTGACCTTGGGGTAAGGGCTGGGTGGTGGGTCATGAATTTGCTACATCATGATAGAGGGTCATCTGAGGAATGCATGTATGAAATAACAAGGTGTTCCATGAAAGGAAACAGAATTTATAAGACATTTACCCAACGTTATGTTTGTGGACGGCGCCGACGACGCCGACGACGCCGGGGCTATGCTATGACGGTCGTATAAAAATAGTAATGTATACTATGATCATGGTTTTATTGTGTTCAATGTTTGATAGTATACATACATGTACTAACACTTGTAGATACATTTATATAATACAGCAATTGTGGCAGTGTTACTTTTAACCCATATTTTAGCTAGTGGTGAAGTTCTTTTTGTAGTACAGTGTACTATTTTGAACCATGGCAGTTGATTATTATTCAGGCTTGACATGCATGCATATTTTTAAATCATACGTAAGGGAGATAATCTAATTAAGGCACATGGAACACTACACTGAGATAATACATAAATCACAAGTCACAAAATACGCCCGTCGAATATGGGCCAGACAGCGAAGATGCAGAAACGTTAATCTGTCACCAAGGCAAGAAACATTAATGAGAATTTGAAAGTCTATAGCATTATTTCTTCATCTCGTTGTGCTAAACATGTATACTAATTTAGGCAAAGATAGAAAAGTAGAGTGTCAAGTAGAAATGATAGGGAATTGGACCCAATAATTTAGAAAAAATGGCTAAGTTAAAAAGGTGATAATTTTGTTAACAAACATGTTTTCGGCATAAAAACACCAAGGTGCACATATTTAATATGTATAGAAGACGTGTGTATAGTTTCAGAACGATCGACTGAACGGTTTCGGAGGAGTTGTGTACACAAACACTGTACCCTATGTAGAATTGTATAGACAAATGTAGAAACAAATGGCTAAGTTAAAAAGGTGATATTTTTGTTAAAAAATATTTGTTTGGCATAAAAACACCAGGGTGCACATCTACAATATGTGTAGAAGACGTGTGTATAGTTTCAGATCGATCGACTGAACGGTTTCGGAGGAGTTATGTACACAAACTCTGTACCGTATATAGAATTGCATAGAAAAATGTAGAAAAAATTACTAAGTTAAAAAGGTGATATTTTTGTTAAAAAATATGTTTTCGGCATAAAAATACCAAGGTGCACATCTTCAATATGTGTAGAAGACGTTTCTATAGTTTCAGATCGATCGACTGAACGGTTTCGGAGGAGTTGTGTACACGAACTATGCACCTTTTCTTCAGCCGCCCGCCCGCCGTGCGGTAAAACATAATACGTACCGTTTTTTAAAAACGGTCGTATAAAAATACTATCACGGAAAGAAAAGAAACAAAATACCAGTCAGATCAGAGATATTTCCCTTGAAAACTCAACACGTGACCTCATGTACAGTCTGACAGACTGTAATGATGTAATATAGTATAACTATGACCTTGGGGTCATGTACGGGTGGACACCACTAACGAAAACAATATTGAAACAAACAGTACATAAAATAAGCTTCTATTTACATAACAGTTACACAATATTGCACAGTACAAGGATCCAACACAACCTAGTCAATTATTGCAATTTACAATATTCAAACTCCTACTTTCATGGATAAATACAACAGATTCACATATCAGTATCATATACACTAATATCCAATATCAGCTGACTTTACCGAATGTGAAACCTCTGTCACATCCAGTAAATCGTAAATAGCATAAATCACTTAGCCTCGAACATGTGGAGAATATAATGAAAAGAAAATGATTCTCATGAACCAAACATGTTCGCACAGTAATTCACCTAACTGATAATCAAGTGAAATGAAGGGATTGAACTTACATGTACAACCATTCTGGGATAAATATACAGACATGCACTAAACCCATATTTACATCCATAAAATATATGACGATAACCTACCGGGATATGGTCCCAAAACGTTTACACCATAAATGAAGTCATCGTCCTCTCGCCGTCGCCACACCGACAATCATCCCTAGTGAATAATTATAAGATGCACTAGTCAAGTGAATCACAATGACATTACATGCATTACAATTATCCGGATATGATTCTAATGAATCCAGTGCACCAGTTCAGTTATCACATGGAGACGATTCTCATGTGCATAACTAAATGACTAAATCTATTAAAATCGGTGCATTCACTTAGCCAATAAAACATAATAAAACAGATCCTATGCATACAACATCCATTGGACGTTGTCATAACCATAAACAGACTGCACAGAAAATCGGATGCACACGAATGCTCCTGTACACATTGTCACTCACTGATTACACACTCACCCATATACTATGCAACAGTTATTCAGTTGTGCATCACTGTAGACCCTGATCAAACTAAACCCATAGCAACTGATCAGTGCCAACGACACACATAACTGACATATAATAGCTGATGCATATTATATCACAGATCAACAATAATACACACTTATGTAACACAATGCAAATATGCAGCAACTGCACAGACAGCATACTTGGCTATGCTGGCACAATATCATTGTCACAGTAGACATTATTTGCTCGCGGCTGTGGTCATGGCTGCTAGCAACCCTTTCATGGAAGAAGGTAGTCGACAACACTTGCAACCAATGAAGACCCAGATCAGGCTGCACCCTTGTGCAATCTCATCAGGGTTTATCCTGTTTGCCAATGTCCCAGAGCAAACAATGCTACACAGAAAATACACATAAACTGATCACAAATATACGAAAATGGATCACTTGGCCATTGTAAACAGCGTAAACCCAGATCAGCCTGCGCAGCTGCACAGTCTGGTCGGGCGAACTCCTGTTTACAAAGACGGCGACCATTTCCACATGGTTTATGAATAACTGACGGAAATATGATTTACGTTCTCAACAAATCATAAAATAAAACCACACTCATGAGTTAACTACATGACATGCGTGTAGCACTGGACTATAACCTGTTCCATTCACAAATACAGGAATTAAAATATAATAAAAGGTTACATACCACTCACACTCCATCCACAATTCCTATAAATACAAAATACATCAGTCACTCGACGTCGTTCAATGAAGAAGTAACACAAATAGCACGGAAAAACAATTTCGAAAAAACTGTGAAGATGTTTATGGGGATTTAACATGGGGATTTTTTTTAGAATTTCAGTAATCCTGGACCGATTTTCATAATTTAACTTTTGTTTTCTTAGTTAGATCATTTCGAGTCAATTTTCAAAATCTTTCGTTTTTTTACTCCTCCCACACTCCTCTACCTCTTTTTCCCCCATGTTAAATTCCCATAGAGAAATCAATTTTTCGTAATGAAATCAATATTTGACCAAATTTCACGAAATAAAAAGAAGGCTCATTCTTAAATTTTCCTTTAATTTAATATTATCGAAAAAAATATTGTTTTCGAATTGTTATTATGGCCGTAAAATTTGGGCAGCTTTCGTGAAACAGACAATAGGTCGTATTGACAGGATACAAATTTGTTTCACGGCACCATGTTTCAGCGCACATACGCACTGTGTTGACGGGATAAACGTTTGTATACCGCAACCATTGCTCCATGTAGCATAATAAAGGGGGTTGAATAAATGCTGTTTATATCTGAAGTAACCTGATATACATGAAGTAGCCTAATATACATGAAGTGCCGTTTTTGCCTTTATTTTTTCACCTTTGACCACTAATCTCGGCCTCTGATTGGTCAGTCTCAACAGCAAATTCAAGATGGCGGCGAATTTTAAAATCGAAATCGCTGTCTGTTCAGTTGAATTGTGTCCATTTGTACAGTATATGCGACGTAATCAACGAAATGGGTATGTCCATTACGATTGCAATGCTTATTATGACAACTGTGTACGAGGGTCATACCAGTTATCCGGACAATCAGTTTATTGGACAAATGAAATTACCTGTTAATTAAGCGCATTCTTTTGATCCGATATTGCAACGAATACACATAAGTCACGCAGCTGCTTGCAGTTTCCATACCAGTGTGAAGAATATGTCGTCAAGGTGAACATTTTAGTAAAATTTGCTGAAAAAATTCCCCAACTCTGTCCACAAGTTGTTTACAACATCAACAATTGAGTGCGCGCATTACATCATTACCGAGTTGTTTTATAAATATAATAACTTCTATAAATATGGTGTTTCCAAAAAGCGAAGAGTGACTGATTTTTCTGTGGAACTACACAATGATGTTTACACTGGTTTACAGGCGATAAACTTATGATTTCAATGTGAGAATAGAAGTTATAAGACTGTTATACTTTTGTCCGTATTACATGTACTGATTGTAGATGTTAATTTTGGGGCAATCTTACAACTGATGCTCTGACCCAATTTTAGGTGAGAAAGATGGCACATTTTGCGAAATAGTTTACATGCGGTGAGAGAGCAAAACCTGGCGATTCTTTTGTGAAAAGTTCATGCCCATAGCTGCTATTTTAATAAAAAGATCTATAAAAAACTGCCATTTTTGTCCGATAATATGGAGGATCCCTGTAGGTTAATACCAGCCAATATTGAAGCTCATCGTAAATAAATCCGAGAATAAATCCAAGGGCGGATTCACGTAGGGGAAAACCCGGTGCGTGCCCCCCCCCCCCCCCCCTCCCCCCACCTTAAAATTTGGCGAGAAAATATATTTTTACTCTAAAATGTGCGCCATAACGCAGCAAAATGGGATGTAGATATAAAAAATATTCCGGAGGGCATACCGCCGGACCCACCTAGCAGTCTCCACAGCTCCACTTGGTCGACGAACAAACGGTGCTACTTCGAAAATATAGTAAACTATTTCAATTATTTAAGAAATCCCGCCCCCCCCCAACCTGAAATCCTGGATCCGCCCCTGTAATCAGATACAATACCGAATCTACCGAGCGTGGACGCCGCCATTTTGCTTTGAATGAAGTCGCTAGATTTGTGATGTATGACGAGGGAATGACGTCAACAACACATGACGTCACGCACGTTAAAATTATTAAGTTTGGTTGCTAAAGCTCGCCCCAATAAAGTTGTCTAAGGCTCAACCGAATATATTTTATATTCGACGGCACTAACCATGTAGACCAGGCGCGGATACGGGGGGTGGGGGGCCCACCCCCATCCACCCCCCTCAACCCCACCCACCCCCCCCCCCCCCCCCCCCCCCCTGCACCCAGGCAACAAAAAAAAACAACTAAAATACACGAATAGTTGGATGCATCTAAAAAATTCCTGACAGACCCCCCTACTTTTGTCTGCGCTCTGTAACCCTCTGGATGAATTGTTGGCACCATTTTGAAGTATACCACCCTCGGACTTTTCGCAATTGTGAAAAATCATATTTTTCTTTGAAATCGACTGTTTTTTTATCATTAGAAACAACTGATATGGCAGTTTTGTATGTTTTTTGATGTGTTCATAACTATACAATGGAATAATGTTCAATTAAATAATATCTGCTAATTCATGTGAAGAATTTTGCACGTTTTGTTACCCCACCCACTAAATTTCAATGACAAAACACCTACCTTAATAACTCCATAAAAGTATGGTACTTTTGTATGTTCTTCCTGTCAATGGTACCTAGTAGTGTTCATTAGACATATTAATTGCAAATATCTGATGTCTGCCGTCTATGATGCAATGTTAAAAAACAAACTATTTTTCACCATTCCCCACCCACACATTTTACAATGGGTATTTTACATGTAATGAATTTCATTTATGTTATGCACGGTCACTTACATGCACTTATAAATTGTTAAATGCATATGCAACTACTTATGCATTACTGATAGCTATCCGTGCACACATCAGATACAGTATGTACGGGGCGCCATGCAGGACAGGTTAATTATGTGTACAAAATTGAGTTTTGTAACACTAAAAATCACAAAATTCAATTCTGTGTCACAAAATTCAATTCTGTGCCACAAAATTCAATTCTGTCAATTCTGTGTCACAAAATTCAATTCTGTGTCACAAAATTCAATTCTGCATACGTTTCGTATACAAAATTCATTTTTGTTATAAAGGATTCAATTTTGTAAGACAGAATTGAGTTTTGTGAAGAAAATTCAGTTTTGTGGGACAGAATTCATTTTGTCCACAAAAATTAGTTTGCGTAGGATAGTCTATGTCATCTCTACGTTGGTTGGTTGAGATCGGTCTTAATCCATTTTACTAGATGGTGGAGTACACTTGCAGGTTTAAATATTTCAATGCGAAAATATAACCCAATATATCAATATTATACTTCTTTATGGACAGTTATTTTGGTTATTATTGATTACAAATGAGTGGTCACACCATATAAGCATATATACTTTGAAGGAGAAATAAGAAAAATATTCAGAATTTTCCCTCAATTATGTAAGCAGGGTCAAACATAAAGTAGCCGGGACATAGCTAGACCTGAGAGCATGCCCATATATAGAGAATACCAGGCTAGTGTATTTGGATTATCAAGTTTATCAGGCAAGGCTAGGAAACGCGTAAGAATTCCGAGGCTTGCCGAGGAATTCCTACCGTTTCCGAGCCGAGCCTGATAAACTTGATATTAAAATACACTAGCCTGGTTTTCTATTTTTTATTAGGTAACGTTTTATGCTCGAAAATGACATTAGATGACGTCGTCTTCTAACAGTAGATCTAACCTTGTTGAAATAAACAAATGGTATTGGATCTGTGTCTACTAGTTGCGAAGTTACGTGTTCGCAAATATGTGTCTACATGCATTATTTACAGTATACACCATCTTAGTATCCATGGTATCTACACAAATACTACAAATGGTTTCCTCAAATGGCCCAATACACACATTCTGTTTATAAACACAGACAGCAGTCAGAACACAGGCCACAGCGCGTGTATTATTGATTTAACTGGGGCAGATGTACCTTGCGATACACAATAAATGACGTCAGTACTCGCGGGAGATCTACATGTACATGAATTATGTGTACAATTATAACGCAAATGAGTTTAAATACGAATGGGTTTGTCAACGTTTGACTGTTTGGAGATAGTTGAAGCAAAATGGCAGAATGAGAAATGAATCATCGGCAGAATGAGAAATGAATCATCGACATTGAATGTGTAGATCGGCGACCGTGACCCATTTCTCCAGTGCAGTTTCTGACCAATGGTAGTCCTTCTTACATACGTGTGCAGAATTGACAGAATTGAATTTTGTGACACAGAATTGAATTTTGTAGCACAGAAGTGAATTTTGTGACACAGAATTGAATTCTGTGGCACAGAATTGAATTTTGTGACACAGAATTGAATTTTGTGGCACAAAAGTGAATTTTGTGACAAAAGTGAATTTTGTGACACAAAAGTGAATTTTGTGACACAGAATTGAATTTTGTGGCACAAAAGTGAATTTTGTGACACAGAATTGAATTTTGTGACACAGAATTGAATTCTGTGGCACAGAATTGAATTCTGTGGCACAAAAGTGAATTTTGTGACACAGAATTGATTTTTGTGGCACAAAAATGAATTTTGTTGACAAAATTGAGCCATGTCCCACTTGGCGCCCCGTAGTATGACCGTCCACTTCGCTTTTCTTAGTGATGGTAACAACTACGCTATATGTCTCATTATGCAAATCTCTCTCGGTGTCTATTAATTGTATCAATGGTTATTGTACTTACTAGTGTTCACAATATATAGTGAATGTCCATATTCTGATTACATAATGTTTACAGCAGGTGATGCAATGTTAAATCAAAGTAGTTTTAACTATATATTCCCCACCCACTGAATTTACAATGACCATTTTACATGTAATATTTGTTCTTACTTTATACGCTGCCAGATACTTTTGAAAGGTTCATATGAACGTGCAGCTACTAACACCTGTATATGTGGCTGTGACTGGAGAAATGGGGCTTATAGGTTTTGTGACCAATGTAGATCCCGATCATCCTGTGTATGCGCACAGTCTGTTCATGATCTGTACTGTTCGCCATTCCATCAGTGAAACACCCATCATGCTTCTAACAAGCATACTATATCGTTATCAGGGAACAGGTGTGTGTTATTTGATCAGGAGCCACACTGGTCGAAAATCCCGTGAGCCCCTTTTCTCCCGTCACAGCCACATATTAGTTATCCACAAACATTTCAGATACAGAATTAATGTCTGTTCATCTCTCTATATGTCCATTTCCTATTTATGGAACCAAGACAATTACCATGTTTACTATGTTGTGTATTCCAACATGAACGTCTCTGATACATATACGTATTAGTCTAAGCCGTTGACAGGCCTTTAAGCACCATTAAGTAAAATAAGTAAATGAATATAATTATTACTGTCAATAGTATAGGTCGTAGGTACTAATTTGCAAATTGGATATAGAGGCACCAATTACCAATTGTGAGGCACCAATTACGATATTATATTTTGTGAGTGAGGCGTTGTAAGTAAATATTTAACCATGATCTCATAATAGTGACATTTGATAATCTGTAAGGTTTCATAATGTTCATATAAACAAAGACAATGAAGGTGCATCTTTCTTAAAGCATGCATATGCTCTTCTAATATATCCACTATATTCATATAGCTGTTATGTACGCATACATAAACTACTTTGTCCAATATGTTTCAACATTCGGTGTACTTACTTATAGCACACGTGTTATTCTACACCTGTTGTGTCAAATTACCAATATTTACTCTTTATACAAACCAATATTAGTATGTATGAAGTCTGAAAAGGCCATTCCGGGGTATTCAAACATCAATCTAGTCCAGTTTGAGAAGTATACACATCTACCACGTGTAGCCACACGCACTCATAGGACCATCAATATACACATTTAAATCCCCATGAATGATAACGTAATCTCCATAACATATTATGCAATGTATCAAAATGTTCATCTAAACAATATCACATAGCCTATATCGAGACACATTACATTTTGGATTTTACTATGCAATTGAACTATTGTCTACATGACATTCTAACTATTTACGCAGGCAGTAAGGATCAGATTGATGGAAGGCGTTTTCTGCAGCATTGTACCACAGTTGTGTGTTTTGCTGGCTCTTTGGAGTCGTCTGAATATATATATGTGGCATTGAATCCGCATAACAATCCCCATGGTTACCTTTAAATTTATTACACCGCTGAATAATGAATGTTACATTACTATAGCAACCAGAGACATGTATTTTGTGCCTGTCATGGGCTTATTCTGATGTAACAACTTTACATACCAGTATTTGCTTGATTTTTTTATTTTTGTGACATTGTACAGGTGAGCGATATAGGGCCATCATGGCCCTCTTGTTCTAATTTCAGGGCTGAACATATTATTTGTTTTCGATGTAAATATTCCGTTCCTATTTTGGGATTTTCCACCCAATGCAGCAGGTTGAATACGGGATCGAACCCGTTGTCACGGCCTTAAATGACCGTAGCTGTTGATAGGCCATTAAACACATGAAACCAACTCATGTATTTTCTTTAAAAAAATAATTTAACTAGAAATGTGGCCTGTCGGCTCACGAATGCCCCCGCTGGCAGCCAAAGAAAATGAGGCACATTTGAAAACACAGGGCCAGAGAAGCATGTCACAGCATGAAAGCAGAGTTTAGGTTTCGAATGCATGTATGTGACCTTGACCTTGGGCTTAGTAGGGGCGGGACAATCGTGGATTTGTCGCAGGGCGGTAGAGGACCATTAGAGCAATGCGTGTGTGAAATATCAAGCAGATCAGTGTAAGGAAATTACAAGACATTTACCAGACTGTTAAGGTTTCGGGACGTACGGATGCCGGTAACACTATGCCCCCCTCACCATTCGGTGGTGGACGCAATGCCTGTGTGAAATATCAACCAGACCCGTGCAAGGAAACAGACATTATAAGACATTTACCTGAACGTTAAGGTTTCGAATGCACCAAGTATGTGACCTTGACCCATGGTTAGTGGTGGTGGGACGATCGTGGATTTGTCACAGGGTGGTAAGGACCATTAAATCGATGTGTGTGTGAAAATCAAGCATATGAGCGCAAGGAAACTAAATAAAATGACATTTACCCCGAGCATTAAGGTTTAAAATGCATGTGACCTTGACCATAGGCTTAGTAGGGGCGAGACAATCGTGAATTTGTCGCAGGGCGGTAGAGGACCATTAGAGCAATGCGTGTGTGAAATATCAAGCAGATCCGTATAAGGAAACAGAAATTACAAGACATTTACCAGACTGTACAGATGCCGGTAACACTATATGCCCCCCTCACCATTCGGTGGTGGACGCATACAAATGAATAACAGCAAACTACATTCTGTATAGTTCCTGCATTTGTAAGGGTTAATTTCCATGTGTTTCACTGTCAGCTATTTATTATAATTTATCGGGTACCTAGTTACAATGTATTCTGGTCAATCAGTATTTAAAAACTACTTTCACCGATGTCTCATTAGTCGAATGATGTACCCGCAGTATAAGTCGATTCTTTTCGATGAAACCTACATTATCCTTATTCATTTTGTCATGTGTGTTGCATAAAATGTTACCTGATAAATAGAATACCAAGACAGTGTCTTGATATCAAGTTTATCATGCTCGGCCAGAAACCGTATGAATTCCTCGGCAAACCTTGAAATTCCTGCTTTCATAGTCTTGCCAGATAAAAATTATTTAATGGTGTTTAATGGCCTGTCAACAGCTATGGTCATTTCAGGCCAGGTTAACGGGGCTATGTATATTCCCTGCTATTTCTACAGTCGTTACATCAATCACAATTTACAAGCAATATTGCCGACGTGGGGCTGGGGTAGACTGTATTGAGAAAGGCATCAAACACGGTTCAATTCAATCGCTGTTTAATCTGATCAAGAAGAAAATGTTACTCATGTCATCATATCAATGGTACTGCACTCCGCACCGGCGTAAACAAATGCACCAGTTTCCTGATGAAATGCCACTCGGCTCTACTTAGAGCTATCGCATCCACACATTTTTCGTCTAGTAACCGGCGCAAATTTCTTGCGCCGGTTACTAGACAAAAATGTGTTTATGCTGTATCTTCTACATGTAGCTGAATGTGATTTTGTCAGGAATCCGGCGCCTACTTCGACATGAAACAAAATCGTTTACACTATGTTTCTGAGAATATTAATTTCACATTTCCTTTGAAAGAACAATTGCACACAAATTCATCGCTGATTTACATCCATTGTATATATATAAATAACAAGTACCGGTAAAATAAAATGATCAAGATAAATTAAGATTCAAAAGAATCAAAATATACTATGATATGTATATATAAATTTTATAGTTTTCAAGGTGCATGATCACGTGGTTACAACAACAACAACGTCGCCCACTCCAAAGTAAGTATTATTTGTTTGTTTGTTTATTAGTGTTTAACGGCCTATCAACAGCTAAGGTCATGTAAGGCCGGGCAAACGGGTTCGATCCCGTTTTAACCTGCTGCAGGGGGGGGGGGGGGGGGGGGGTGGGGGGGGGGGGGGGTGGGGGGGGGGGGGGGGGGGGGGGGGGGGGGGTGGTGGAAATCCCAAAATCAGAACGGAATATTTACATCGAGAACAAATATATTCAGCCCTGAAATTAGAATAACCTGACCTGGTGCCAGGTCCATACCACACCAAGTCACTTGGCCCCTTCCCCTAAAATAGGATTACGAATATCGTAATGCTCACATAAGGGGTATAACCAGATTCAACTGTCGCATGCAAAATTCCAAAGACGTATGTGAGGGCCAAACCAGGTCTCCAGTCGGGATTCCGGTAAGGATGAACCCCGATCGTTAAATTACCCATCGCGTGCTCCCACCTGCCACCCACCGTATTATTTGATATTTTCCAGGGAGTTCGGTACAGACTTATGTCGTTTTTGCGAAGAATCGATTTCCCCACACGGAAATCGATTCTTCGCAAAAACAACAGAAGTTTTGGTGAAAATAGACACCACCAAATGCCACATTTCATCAAAATCCGTTATGTAATAAGGACAATATAAAAGAATACATACTTTGAATCAGATGGATTCTGGAAATTTCAGTACCTGTTGTTGTTGTTAGTACCACGTGATCATACACCTTGGTCTTACTATAATCGTACACATTTTGGACAGATCTATATGATGTATTTCGTTGTAAATATGTATACAAACAGTGCATATAGTGTCATAAAAAATGTATCATTTCGGTAAAAAAAAATCCTCATTAATCCAATGAGTATACTAGTACATGTAGATCAACATCCAATGGTTTCAAACAGTGTAGATCCAGATTAGTCAGCTAGTAATTAGCCAACTTTTGATGGATGTTTCCCTGACTGAATGGCGAACAGTGCAGACCGTGAACTGACCGAATGGTAGTGCAGCCTGATATGGTTCTATACTGGTCACAAAGCCAAGCAACACGTATGTGGCTGTGGCTGGAGAAATTGGGCTTATGGGTTTTGTGACCAGCACAGATCCAGATCAGCCTGTGCATCCGCACAGTTTGATCAAGATCTGCACTGTTCGCCATTACATCAATGACGCACCCATGATGCTGATAACGAGCAAACATGATCATTATCAGGCTACATGGGTGTGCTATAGGAGTTTGTTATTTGATTAGCAGTTACACAGGTCACAAATCCCATAAGCCCCATTTCTTCAGTCACAGAGAATTGCAAATCTGCAGGCGCATGGCATTCAGTGTCAAATGTGTCCACCAGACACATGTACAAGCCATTGTCTATTGCAACAATGAGCATGTATGCGGAGATGATTCAGATTGGTAACAAGTCCCGGTTTGTCAGCTGACAGGAAGCGTGCATTATCTGTCGGTGGTCTATATATGAGACACGCCATTTGATTTTGTATCATCGGACATCTGCGTAATTTCATCAAATACGTTTGCAAAATTTACAATAGTTTTCAAAAATTAAGTCAAAAGTTGACAAAATGTTCAGAGTACATGTAATTGTAATTGTAATTTTTGTAAACGTATTTCATGAAATTATGCAGATGTCCGAAGGTACAAAATCCCATGGCCTGTCTGATATGAGCCACTCCTGGAACATGTGGGTCACTCAGACGTAGGGAATAGGATGTGTAGCTCCGGCTAAATATGACCCGACAGCATAGGGCCCAGCTGTATAGGCACTGGTCGCATTGGGCCCGGCTGGATAGACCCCGGCTGAATAGGGCCGGGTTAAACAGAGCGCGGGTGTATATGGTCCGGCTAAACAGGGCCCTGTCGCGTAGGGTCTAGCTGAATAGAGCACAGACAGCCTAGGCCCCGGTTGAATGGGACCCGGCTGTATATGTTTCCGATAAATGGATGCCTGAATGCAAAGGGCCCTGCTTAATACGGTTGTTTACTTTCTCATTCATCGAAAGTGTCCGCGGAAATTTGCTAATACATGTTGTATTAGGTGAGTTTGTGATAATATGTTTGTATCATATTGTTGCCTTTTCTGTCAATAATAATAGCGAGGCATGAATGAATGTCCAGCGGACAATAGCATATTTTCAGTGCGCGAAAGTGAAACCTAATTCCGCAAATCTATACCGATAGCTGCAGGGTATCGGTAGAGCAACCCATTTACCTATAGAGCTGATTACGTGCAACGAATGCACCCCTGTGTTTTGATACAGTGATGTCAGCCATAGTATATGCTGGAATAAATAACATAATCCTTTCACCCCTAATTAAGTAACTTGACTGGATTTTTGATATGTAAATTTTGCAACCAATCAAATCGTTACAAAGGGATTTTCAGGCTTGTTTTTGTGTTTTTGTTCTCCAAAATATGAAATTTACTTGCAAATAGTGCAGATCCTGATGAGACGGCTCGTCATGAGCCGGCTCATCTGGATCTACACTGTTTGTCAATACCACTATCGTACGGGTCTGTAGTGCTGGGAGGGTGAAGGTCACTGTTGCCCATGTGTATACCCACCAGTGGCGTTATTATGAGCAGATTGACGTTATGATGAGCAGATTGACGTCATGATGAGCAGATTGGCGTTATGATGAGCAGATTGGCGTTATGATGAGCAGATTGACGTTATGATGACCAGATTGACGTTATTGATGAGCAGATTGACGTTATGATGAGCAGATTGACGTTATGATGAGCAGATTGGCGTTAGGAATAAATGTGCTTAAAAACATATACATATACGGCTCTTATCTGACGACCCCCGTTCAAGTTCGTTTACGTCAATATTATATCTGATATGGCACACTATATCCACTCACGGACACACCCCGACATCGTTTTCGTCTCGTTGGTACGTCACTGATCCAGATAGCCAGGTTGGGGGTAGTCCCCTACAGTTTAGGGTATCCCCCTACAGGGGCCAGTTTCACTAAACGTCGTACGACTCAAATGTTCGTCAGTGCAAGTTTAGGATCGTCTGGAAATCTCAATGGATGGATTTACATTTATTGAACATAGGCTGCATATGCAGCCTATGCTCAGTACATGTAAATCCAATAATTGTTTACAAAAAAAACAATGTTAATGTTAAATTTACAGACTATCGTAATGTTGCACTTACGAACAGTTTAGTCATACGAAGTTTAGTGAAACGGCCCCCTGTTCTGCATTGTGGCAGCGAGAATGTCCACATGGTGTCTGTCCCTTGGCAGGAGTGTCAGGGTAACTCCGGAATGTATATCGGCACCTGATAAACTAACAACTACTTCATCACTTGAACGGCGACAATGGACTGAGCAGGTCGTTTGTTTTTACCGGCCGGCAATTATCTCAAGGTTACCGGCGGCGGCCATTTTAACTGCTGGAAATTAACTTATATTTCCATTGCGTTTATTCTTATTCACTGGATTGTTACTTCTAGATTTGCGAAAAGTTATGTCGTGGCTGGGGTGTGCTTGTGGTGGGCGATTTTTCGGCTGGAATTGAGTTAATTTAGATTAGTTGCTAGGGCATTTTTTGTTCTTATTATTCATATATCCGTATTATGGGTGGTTGATTGTGGCACCTTGTGGATCTGCCTGGCCTCACGGTAGGAAGTTGACTACTTGGTGCATCCGACTGCCACTTATAGAACACAACCCATGCGTGTAGTCCTTCTGGGACTCGGACTGGTTTGTGGTTACACCCGTGTGGCTCTGCCTGGCTGCCGATATAGCGGATAAGCCGGGCGGATTGACGTATCTGGGTGTATCCCGCGGCCATTACCGGGTTCTGGATTGAATATGCGCATGAGTGATATATATATACATCTACATATTATTATTATTAATATTATTATTAGTATTATTGTATTATTATCTGGTGTGTAGTCGTACTGCGACCAATTCGCACCAGTGGGACAGGCGACGTGTTAACACATGGGGGTACGTGGACACCACGGTGAGCCGAGGTGTTCATGTCCCTGCCACGTTAGGCCAGGGTGTCCAGGCAAGTCAGTTACAACACTTTCTCATGCACGTAAGCCATATATAACAAGTCTAACCAAATCAACAAGTTAGCACAAGCTCAGCAGAATTTTCTGCCTACCCTTGCCTGCTTCTGGCCCCGGCCTGCATTGGAGCTGTCTGGAAGTGGCAACTATGTGGACGAAAATAGCACGTGTTTTTACCGACGATATGGCACCAACTTGCGTGTCGAGTGCCGCCAGGGGTGGATTGGTTCTACATGGGACCCGTTTTGTGCTGCATCACTGGTGTCGGGTTCTATCCAGTTACCAACTCTTTTATTCCCGCCTCCCGTGCACCGGGACACCGCGTGGGAATTGGACCGTATTCGACATAAGCAGTCTCCCATTTCGGCACACAATTATACACATCTGTCCGCCTTGCACCAACATATATCACATATAACACTTAAAAATTCGGCCTTTTTGGACTTATATGTCAGGGTATGGAAGGTCCAATTCCAAACCTTAAATATAAGTTAAAAAACAACTATACGCGTGCTATGTTCTGGGCTGACACATCGAACACTTGGCGAGTGTGTTTAGCCCTTAGACTGCTGAGCGCGAAAATTGTCGTCTGCTGTAGCTTTATATTTCGCCTTATTTCTCAATAAAAACATGGCTTGACAGCACTTTATAATTATTTCCAATGGAAATGATTCTAAAATGTTGCTCAAAGCATGTTGTTGATGATAAATTAGAAAAAAGGTAAATAAACAGCAGACGACAAAATTGAATTCAGCAGTGTAAGGGTTAATAGAAATGTTATCAGGTAAGGTTAGGAAACGCGTAGGAATTCCCAGGCTTGCAGATACGCGAGAGTATGCACATATATGTACGTACATATTCGAGCTGGAAATGCAGGTCATATATATATATATATATATATATAGATGTCTCTTTAGAGTCAAAACAAAATGGCCGCCATTCTATTGTTCGATAGTTATATAATATACCACAAACGTTTTTCACAGCCATTGTTTCGGCTACCATTCATTAGTTATATAATATATGACCACAGTGAACAACATTGTGGTACTACATAATATTATACTATAGTTATATATATATACCCAATGTTTACGACGCCTCCATATTGGATTTCCTAAATATAGTGGATCATTCGCATATAAGGTTTTCACGTCCCGCCGCCATCTTGGATTACTGAATATAGTACACAAATAATACAAACTGATCCTACCCAAAATAATAAAAAGAAAAAAGTACGCGTTGTTCACCCGATGACGTTTCCACATTTTGTACAACAATTATACCGCGTGCCAAAACTACGCTAACATAAAGTGTAAAATATAAAACTTACTTACCGGTGTATGACTGTCTATATATATAACCAATATATATTCGCTGTGGTAACGATGGCCGCAAGTTGTCCTATCTATATATAACCAATATTACATGTGCGCTGTGTTAACGATGTCAGTTGTATGTTTGTCTACAGAGTTTCAACAGATATATATACGCGTTCGCTGCTGTAAACATTGGGACATATATTATATAATTATATTATAATGAATAGTATGACGTTAGACATTGGATAATATATGGTATACTGTTATGTATTGCCGTAATGTTTTTCGCTGTGGTCATGTATTATATAACTAATAAATAGTAGACACTACAATGGCTGTGAAAACTTTCGTGGTAATAACTATCGAACAATAGTTAGCTCAGCGCTCTCGGACTAGGGGACCCCTAGTACAATGCGTTATTTAGTATATCCAAGATGGCGGTGTCTGTGCAGTCTGATCTGGGTCTATGCTGGCTTGCAAATGGCGACGGTTTGTTTTGTAGTTAAAACCAAGATGGCGACCGATTATTTGACGTTAAAACTTTCTGCACAGGTATATAACTAGTGACAGTCAAGACGTGCGATATACTGCATGGTCAGTATAGGTACTGTTAAGGTGTGTAATTATGAATATAATATTTAACGTAAGCAAATTTAACAATATCGATATTGAATGATGTGTTAAGCTCCAGTATGGTTAGTAATATTTGGGACATAATTTATTCATTGTTTACGCTAGTCATTTGGTAAATTGAACATGGCGGCTGTGCAGTCTGATCTGGGTCTATGCTGGCTTGCAAATGGCGACGGTTTGTTTTGTAGTTAAATCCAAGATGGCGACCGATTGTTTGACGTTAAAACTTTCTGCACATGTATGTCAATACATTATATGGACGAGCAGGCTGGTCTGGGACTACAATGGTTGCAATTATTGGTCCTACTGTTCAATCCAAGATGGCGGCGGGCCGTTTTGAACTCAAAATCCTTATATGCAAATGAGTTACTATATGTAGTAAATCCAAGATGGTGGCGGTTTGTTTACATTTAAAACCTTCTGCACAGGTATATCAATACATTATATAACTAGTGACAATCACGACGTGCGATATACACTAATGCATGGTCAGTATAGGTACTGTTAAGGTGTGTAATATATTATTATGAATATAACTCCATTTAAGGTAAGCGTGTAGATTTAATAATATCGCTATTGTATAGATGTGTTGTAGTCTATGTTAGAATGAAAAGCTCCAGTATGGTTAGTAATATTTGGGACATAACGTAATTTGATGAATAATTTTACTACGTCGGACTGGGGCATTGGATTTCATCGGGGAGTGTATGTCGATAATTAAAGTTTTTTAAAGTTTTTGAAATTTTTAGTGATTAATTTGACTGTATCGGACTAGGGGTATGTGGGAGAATTGGCTATACAGCGCATGTTTGTACATCGTTTCATTCGTCTTCGGGTGAACAACGCGTACGTTTTTTACTTTTTATTATTTTGGGTTATTTTGGTAGGATCAGTTTGTATTATTTGTGTACTATATTCAGTAATCCAAGATGGCGGCGGGACGTGAAAACCTTATATGCGAATGATCCACTATATTTAGGAAATCCAATATGGAGGCGTCGGTAAACATTGGGTATATATTATATAACTATAGTATAATATTATGTAGTACCACAATGTTGTTCACTGTGGTCATATATTATATAACTAATGAATGGTAGCCGATACAATGGCTGTGAAAAACGTTCGTGGTATATTATATAACTATCGAACAATAGAATGGCGGCCATTTTGTTTTGACTCTAAAGAGACATCTTTAAAACTTTCAACTCAAAAAAGTTCACAAAAATACTTTAAAAAACTTTAAAAAATTAAAAAACAAATTCGACACTGATGCAGTCGACCCGAGTTCGATCGGGACAATTTTAAAAAACTTTAAAAAATTTTAAAAAAAATTCGACACTGATGCAATCGACCCGAGTTCGATCGGGACAATTTTTGTTTAAAACTTTCAACTCAAAAAAGTTCACAAAAATACTTTAAAAAACTTTAAAAAATTCAAAAAAAAATTCAAATACTTTAAAAAAACTTTAAAAAAAACATCAAAAATACTTTAAAAAACTTTAAAAAATACTTTAAAAAACTTTAAAAAAAAAAATTCAAAAACTTTAAAAACTTTAAAAACTTTAAAAAACTTTAAATACTTTAAAAAACTTTAAAAAAAATTCAAAAAAAAATTCAAATACTATAAAAAAAACTTTAAAAAAAACATCAAAAATACTTTAAAAAACTTGCATCAAAAATACTTTAAAAAACTTGAAAAAAAAATTCAAAAACTTTAAAAACTTTAAAGACTTATAAGAAAACTTTAAATACTTTAAAAAACTTTAAAAAATTTAAAAAAAAATCAAATACTTTAAAAAAAAATTAAAAAAAACATCAAAAATACTTTAAAAAACTTTAAAAAAAAAACATCAAAAATACTTTCAAAAAACTTTAAAAACTGAAAAAAAACAAATCTTTAAAAACTTTTAAAAATTTCAAAAAACTTTAAAAAATTCACAAAAAATTTCAAAAACTAAAAAAACAAACTTTAAAGAACTCAAAAAAGTTCAAAAAAAAAACTTCACAAAAAATTTTAAAAAAAAATTCACAAAAAATTTCAAGAACTTTAAAAACTTTAAAAAAACTTTGAAAAGGATATTTTTGTTCAAAAATGTTAAAAAAAGTATTTTTGTTTAAAAATTAAAAATATACGATGTTCACAGCACGGTGACTAACGATCGAATGACACGAGATACATCTTGTTGACCAATCAGAACGACGTATTGTTAACCAATCGAAATCGATCACAAAACTGACCAATGAAATCGCGGAACGATGATGTCATTCTAAAAATAGCACTATGGACCTATAAAAGGGTGTAGGTTTCGTCAAACAATCATTCTGACTTCAGAATTCGACCCGACAACATGGAATCTGCAACGGTTGAGCTGATGGTGAATTCTTACACCGACGAAGAAGACCTGATGAACTTTGCGGCGACACTGGGAATTCAGGATTCCCTCGTTGTACGTCGGCGACGGTTACAGCTACGGATTACCGATGACACGTTCGTTAACGAAGAACTAGATGTAATACTCGAAAATCTTGGAGGACCCCTAGCGGATGACGAATTTGAATTAGCAATGGAATACGTGAACGAACAAGACGAGATAGATGGAGCCGTTCGAGCCCTACTGTACGATGACGACATTGAGGAAACGGCACGTCTATGCGTAGAAGACGGCGAATGGGAACCGCAGACCGGTGCAGGAGAAGAGCCCCGTGCCGGTCCATCGAACGAACAACGAGGGTTGCAATATACGATAATGAAGAAATCCGAACGTACGTACGCCAAAAACGCGGCTGTCGACCGTACGTACAAGATCAAGATCAGCGAACAGCACGAGGGTCAACGTTTGAACGACATCGTTGACGACTTGCATCGTATGTTTGACGACGTACTGGAACGGGCTAGGGGCGATTTGGCGGGAAATGATCTCGGACGCGTCGTCATACACCATGAAGGCCTCCAGGATCCGATCGTAGTACCTCTACAGCCCTGGGATAACTTGGACGCGGACGCCGTGATGGGTATCATAGAGAAAGTACTGAACAGCAAGCAAGACCTACCCGTTGACGATAGCTTCGAGATAACGGTAGGATCCATAGACCTACCTAAAGGGGGAGTCAGGCGTCGAATCACCAAACTACGAGGTAAAAATAACTCCCTATACAAGAAAACAGCGGTAGTGACCATCGAGAATGACGACCAGTTGTGTATGGCGAGGGCAATCGGGGTGGCTTGGGCCAAGTTGAAGAGATGTACGAAAGAAGAGTGGCAAGAGATTACCAAAAGCAGACAGGGGAAGAGCAATTTACAACTCACGATTGAACACCGGAAAGTTTCGGAAATGTATTACAAGAACCTGTGCAGCAATAACCGAAAAGAACAAGGACAACTGGCGGTAGCCCTGAGTCTGATGGCAAGAGTACCCTTGGATCGTCCGGCCAGCCTGAATGATGTAGCGGCGTTCGAAAGAGTACTGGACGTACGCGTGATGGTGGTCAGCGCCAGACTGAATAATAAATTTGTCACCAATCCCAGTGAAGACGAACGACCGTGTATATACATATACCTGCTGGACGATGACCACGCCATCAGCAGCATCACGGGCTTCTTCAGCGCCATATACTTCTGCGAGACCTGCCTCAAACATTACAGCAACAAAGAAAAACACGAGTGCGAAAGCTATTGCATCGTATGTAAAACGGACAAATGCTTCAAAACCGAGAACACTGTCGATTGTAACAGCTGTAACATGACGTGTCGATCTACGGAATGTTACAATCGGCATAAAGAAGTACCGAAGTTCAAGAATGGGAAAAACAAGGAGAAGGTGATCGGACCCTCGGAATGTAAAAAAATAAAAAAATGGTGGAAGTGCCCGACGTGCTACAAAGTACTCAATATCGAAAAGAGAAAACGAGAAGAACATCGATGCGGAGAGTACTTTTGTACATCGTGCGCGGATTTTGTCCTCGATGACCACCTGTGCTACCTACGATCGATACCAGCCGAGAAGATTTCGTACCAAAATTCATCTTTTTCGATTTCGAGTGTAGCCAGGATGAACTAATGGAATGCGAGAAGGGTTACCGGATGTCCCGAAAGAACAATTGTCCAAACTGCGTTGAAGACAAACCGTGTAGAGTCTGTTTCCAAATGTACAAACTGTAAGACGTCATCGTGCGGCAAGGAACCACCCATACACCCAATTACGTAGTGGCCCATAC
>CM055275.1:16278209-16322777 GCA_029237695.1 Conchocele bisecta | reverse complement strand
AAATTCAATACAGAACTATGTTCATTTTAATAAAGGGTCTGTAAAAAATGATTAAAGTTTGCCGGTATATTACTATTGTCCATAATGTACAGGTCAGGAACACGGGAGGGGTACGGTACGTTGGTACACTGTGATATGTTGTAAATGACAGGGACAAGGGGGTGGGAGGAGTGACGACTGAGTGTACATTATGTGACATGTTGTATATGTCAGAGACCAGAGACACGGTGTATATGTCGGCAACACGGACGGAGTACGGCGCGCCGGTACACTATGTTACATGTTGTACAGGGCGGGGACACGGAAGGAGAACGGCGCGCCGGTACACTATGTGACATGTTGTATAATTATATCGGAGACATGGAGGAGTACGACACGCCGGTACACTAGGTGACATGTTGTATATGTCGGCGACACGGAAGGAGTACGGCGCGCCGGTACACTATGTGACATGTTGTATATGTCGGCGACACAGAGGAGTATGGCCCGCCGGTACACTATGTGACATGTTGTATATGTCAGCAACACGGAAAGTGTACGGCCCGCCGGCACACTATGTGACATATTGTATATGTCCGCGACACGGGGTGGGGGAGGGGGGGTTACAGTACGTCGGTACTCTATGTGATATATTGTATATGTCGGCGATACGGGAGGAGTACGGTACGTTCTTACACTACGTTATATGTTGTAAATGACGGGGACACGGGATAAATATGGCCTGCCTGTGCACTATATGTGACATGTTGTATAGGTCGGGGACACATGTGTGGAGGGGGAAGTGCGGCCCATCGGTACACTGTGTGACTTGGCCCGCCGGTACACTATGTGACATGTGGTACATATCGAGTGCGGTCCGCCGGTACACTATGTGACATGTTGTACATGTCCGCGACACGGGAGGAGTACGGTACGTCGGTACTCTATGTGATATATTGTATATGTCGGCGATATGGGAGGAGTACGGTACGTTGGTACACTACGGTATATGTTGTAAATGACGGGGACATGGGATAAGTATGGCCTGCCTACAGCCTGCGGGCACACTATGTGACATGCTGTATAGGTCGGCGACACGGGAGGAGTACAGCCAGCGGGCACACTATGTGACATGTTGTATATGTCTGCGACACAGGAGGAGTACAGCCCGCGGGAACACTATGTGACATGTTGTACAAGGTTGATATCACACTATGTACCCGGCCAACTATGACAAAGTGTTGCTACAAACATTTCCAATGGTCATTGGCTACCAGAGATTTGCTGCTTTTGCAAAAGAATGGGATTTCCTTAATGTCACGTACTGTATGTAGCCAAGGTCCAGTGGTCGCAATAGAGGTCCTCAGGTCACCAGTTGCCCATTTTCGAGTTATTTTTCCATAGACGAATGAAAAACTTTTTTTACAAGTACTTCGAGAAGTACCCCACTCAATCGTGTGTTCCTATTATCCGATATATATACTAGACAACTTAGACGGTCGTTCATGTCGTCACATTCCCCTTAAGAGGTCGCAATGAATGTCCTGGGGTCACCAGTTGCCCATTTTCGAGTTATTTTTCTCATACCAGGATACAACATATTATTTTACAAGTGCTTCGGGAGAAGTGCCCCACTCAACAGTGTGTTCTTGTAATCCGGACATATATACTAGACAACATAGATGGGGGTTGATGCCGTCACATTCCCCTTAAGGGGCCGCAATGGGGGTCCTGGGGTCACCAGTTGCCCATTTTCGAGTTATTTGTGTCATACCCGGATAACACATACTTTTTTACAAGCGCTTCGGGAGAAGTGCCCCACTCAATCGTGTGTTCCTATTATTCAGACATATATACTAGAAAACATAGAGGGTGGGTCATGCCGTCACATTCCCCTTAAGGGGTCGCAATGGGGGTCCAAAGATCACCATTTACCCATTTCCGTGTTGTTTTTGTCATACCCGGATAACACATATTATTTTACAAGTACTTCGGGAGAAGAGCCCCACTCAAGTGTATGTTCCTATTATTCTGACATATATACTAGACAACATAGATGGTGGTTCATGCCGTCACATACCCCATAAGGGGTCGCAATAGGGGTCCTGTGGTTACCAGTTGGCCATTTTCGCGTTATTTTTGTCATACCCGGATAAACATATTATTTTACAAGTGCTTCGGGAGAAGTGCCCCACTCAATCGTGTGTTCCTATTGTTGAGACATATATACTAGACAACATAGACGGGGGTTCATGCCGTCACATTCCCCTTAAGGGGTCGCAATATGGGTCCTGGGGTCACCAGTTGCCCATTTTCGAGTTATTTGTGTCATAGTCGGATAAAACATACTTGTTTCCAAGTGCTTCTGGAGAAGTGCCCCACTCAATCGTGTGTTCCTGTTGTTGGGACATGTATACTAGACAACATAGACGGGGGTTCATGCCGTCACATTCCCCTTAAGGGGTCGTAATAGGGGTCCTGGTGTCACCATTGACCATTTTCGCGTTAGTTTTGTCATAGTCGGATAAAACATACATTTTCACAAGTGCTTCGGGAGATCGGGAGAAGTGCCCCACTCAATCGTGTGTTCCTATTGTTGAGACATATATACTAGACAACATAGACGCGGGTTCATGCCGTCACATTCCCCTTAAGGGGTCGCACTAAGGGTCCTGGGGTCACCAGCTCCCCATTTTCGCGTTATTTTTGTCATACCCGGATAAACATATTATTTTACAAGTGCTTCGGGAGAAGTGCCCCACTCAATCGTGTGTTCCTATTGTTGAGACATATATACTAGACAACATAGACGGGGGTTCATGCCGTCACATTCCCCTTAAAGGGTCGCAATATGGGTCCTGGGGTCACCAGTTGCCCATTTTCGCGTTATTTTTGTCATAGTCGGATAAAACATACTTTTTTACAAGTGCTTCGGGAGAAGTGCCCCACTCAATCGTGTGTTCCTATTGTTGAAACATATATACTAGACAACATAGACGCGGGTTCATGCCGTCACATTCCCCTTAAGGGGTCGCAATAGGGGTCCTGGGGTCACCAGTTGCCCATTTTTGCGTTATTTTTGTCATAGTCGGATAAAACATACTTTTTTACAAGTGCTTCGGGAGAAGTGCCCCACTCAATCGTGTGTTCCTATTGTTGAAACATATATACTAGACAACATAGACGCGGGTTCATGCCGTCACATTCCCCTTAAGGGGTCGCAATAGGGGTCCTGGGGTCACCAGTTGCCCATTTTCGCGTTATTTATTTTGTGTCATACCCCGGATAACACATACTTTTTTACAAGCGCTTCGGGAGAAGTGCCCCACTCAATCGTGTGTTCCTATTATTCAGACATATATACTAGAAAACATAGAGGGTGGGTCATGCCGTCACATTCCCCTTAAGGGGTCGCAATGGGGGTCCAAAGATCACCATTTACCCATTTCCGTGTTGTTTTTGTCATACCCGGATAACACATATTATTTTACAAGTACTTCGGGAGAAGAGCCCCACTCAAGTGTATGTTCCTATTATTCTGGACATATACTAGAACAAATAGATGGTGGTTCATGCCGTCACATACCCCATAAGGGGTCGCAATAGGGGTCCTGTGGTTACCAGTTGGCCATTTTCGCGTTATTTTTGTCATACCCGGATAAACATATTATTTTACAAGTGCTTCGGGAGAAGTGCCCCACTCAATCGTGTGTTCCTATTGTTGAGACATATATACTAGACAACATAGACGGGGGTTCATGCCGTCACATTCCCCTTAAGGGGTCGCAATATGGGTCCTGGGGTCACCAGTTGCCCATTTTCGAGTTATTTGTGTCATAGTCGGATAAAACATACTTGTTTCCAAGTGCTTCTGGAGAAGTGCCCCACTCAATCGTGTGTTCCTGTTGTTGGGACATGTATACTAGACAACATAGACGGGGGTTCATGCCGTCACATTCCCCTTAAGGGGTCGTAATAGGGGTCCTGGTGTCACCAGTTGACCATTTTCGCGTTAGTTTTGTCATAGTCGGATAAAACATACATTTTCACAAGTGCTTCGGGAGAAGTGCCCCACTCAATCGTGTGTTCCTATTGTTGAGACATATATACTAGACAACATAGACGCGGGTTCATGCCGTCACATTCCCCTTAAGGGGTCGCACTAAGGGTCCTGGGGTCACCAGCTCCCCATTTTCGCGTTATTTTTGTCATACCCGGATAAACATATTATTTTACAAGTGCTTCGGGAGAAGTGCCCCACTCAATCGTGTGTTCCTATTGTTGAAACATATATACTAGACAACATAGACGCGGGTTCATGCCGTCACATTCCCCTTAAGGGGTCGCAATAGGGGTCCTGGGGTCACCAGTTGCCCATTTTCGCGTTATTTTTGTCATAGTCGGATAAAACATACTTTTTTACAAGTGCTTCGGGAGAAGTGCCCCACTCAATCGTGTGTTCCTATTGTTGAGACATATATACTAGACAACATAGACGGGGGTTCATGCCGTCACATTCCCCTTAAGGGGTCGCAATAGGGGTCCTCGGGTCACCAGTTGGCCATTTTCAAGTTATTTTTGTCATACCCTGATAAATATATGTTTTACAAGTACTTCGGGAGAAGTGCCCCACTCAATCGTGTGTTCCTGTTGTTGAGACATGTATACTAGACAACATAGATGGGAGTTCGTGCCGTCACATTCCCCTTAAGGGGTCCATAATGGGATCCTGGTGTCACCAGTTGCCCATTTTCGCGTTATTTATGTCATACCCGGATAAAACATACTTTTTTACAAGTGCTTCGGGAGAAGTGCCCCACTCAATAGTGTGTTCCTGTTATTGAGACATATATACTAAATAACATAGACGGGCGTTCATGCCGTCACATTCCCCTTAAGGGGTCCTGGGGTCACCAGTTGGCCATTTTATTATTTTCGTCATACCCGGATACACATATTTGTTTACAAGTGCTTCGGGAGAAGTGCCCCACTCAATCGTGTGTTCCTATTGTTGAGACATATATACTAGACAACTTAGACGGGGGTTCATGCCGTCACTTTCCCCTTAAGGGGTCCATATGGGGATCCTGGTGTCACCAGATGCCCATTTTCGCGTTATTTATGTCATAACCGGATAAAACATACTTTTTTACAAGTGCTTCGGGATAAGTGCCCCACTCAATAGTGTGTTCCTGTTATTGAGACATATATACTAGATAACATAGACGGGCGTTCATGCCGTCACATTCCCCTTAAGGGGTCGCAATAGGGGTCCTGGGGTCACCAGGTGTCCATTTTCGAGTTATTTTTTACTTACCCGTTTAAAACATACTTTTTTACAAGTGCTTCGGGAGAAAGAATAACGGGAGAAAGAACAAGCTGTTATTGTGACAAAATAAAAACACAGTAGGTGTCTCAGCTAGGATACAGAAAGCATACAAGACGGATGAAGTAGTAAAAGTCTTATCCGCATAGCCAAGATTATCTAAGCTAAATTCAACTTGACTTGAAATCATGTCATTCATGACCTGCTTAAACCACATGGCCACTAAAATAAGTTCATTGTATTCAACGTTCAAGTCAATACGCATGCATTCACATTGTAAATCTTTAATGTGGGTTCAAGTGGGTGGGGTAATATTTAGTGTTGCGATGTTACCTGCGTCTTAAACTGCTACACAACAGAATTCCAGACAATAATTTGATTAAAATGCTTTAACTTATGTATTAACTGAGTGAATATAATAATCAGTTAAACATTTATTCAGCTATAGTTGGACATATTTGAGATATGTTCCGATAGTTCGTGCCACCAATGGCACCATGCACATGTCATAATTTACAGGTCGATTTCTGGGACGAACAGCGTCGGATTGACTTGGAACCTCATAAAATAAAAATATTATCTAAATTTATGAATAGTAAATGCTTAATAAAATATTAAAGTATATATTTCTGTGTAATTATGTTGAACTTACATAGTGAAATGCTTGTAACACACCGATTTATGCTGAATATACAGTTCGCAATAATCATCATTGGTTCATTGTTGACGAAGGCAAACTGAATGAATAAAGCCTAGTAATCCGTACTACCGGAAAGAAATACGCTGAGGTACTCCGAAACTATCGTGGACTAGTTTGATTTCAGTGCTATTATTGGAAGAAACGGAAGTGGCGCCAATTCCTTGCGCATGTCAGAGAAGTACAAAATATATACAAATGTAAATAAAATGTAAACCAGTAAATAACACTTTTTAATATAAAGACATATATGGGGTAAAAACACAGTCGAATTGAAGTTCAATGGGTAAACGTCTGTAAACGTTATCAACATTACAAATATATACAGGTTTTCGTTAAAAAAACTACCTTTAAAGTAAGTCTGCCTAATGTTGGTTTTGTATACAGGGATCCTCCAGATTATCGGACAAAAATGGCTGTTTTGTTACGATATTTTTCTTAAAATAGCAGCTACGGGCATAAAATTTTCACAGAACAATCGTCGGTTCTTGCTTTCTCAACGCATGGAAACTATTTAGCAAACTGTGCCATCTTTCTCACTTGAAATTGGGTCAGATCATCAATCGTAACATTGCCCCAAAATTAACATCGACAATCAATTATCCGGACAAATGTATAACCGTCTTATAACTTGTATTCTCACCTTAAAATCATAATTTTATCGCCTGAAAACCAGTATAAACAGCATTGTGTTGTTTTGCAGAAAACACAATCACCATTCGCTTCTTGGAAAACATCGTATTTATAGAATGTATTGTATTTATAGAACAACTCTGCAATGACGTAATGGGCGCACTCGATTGAGTCTCTTCATAATTTGGTGGAAATTCCGCGGTAATGATCGTTTCGTACACTGGTGTTTTCGCACCTGTCGATTTTATCCACGAATGAATATGGGTGTGAAATGGTGTGTTATGGCTTGGGTCCGAAATGGCTTGGGGCGATTTGGCCTTGAAACAATTATTATTTGTTTTTGAATAAGTAGCTCTTCGTTCTTTTTCTATCATGATACATTTTCGCATTCCTTCCTATCTGCTCTGTATTGTACATTGTGTATTAAACAGTCTGAAAATGATATTGGATGAATGCATCGTATCGTCTGCATACTTCACACAACAGAGTATTGAAACACTCTATAGGGGGCCTCAAATTATGCGCATGCGCAGTGACAGATACAAGCCCCCGCGCGACGTTTGACGTTGTAAACAACTTGTGGACATAGTGGGGGAATGTTTTCGGCAAATTTTACTAAAATGTTTACCTTGGCGATATATTATTTACACTGACATGGAAACAGCAAGCACCTGAGTGACTTAGATGTGTCCGTTGCAAAATCGGATCAAATGAATGCGTTTAATTAACAGCTATTTTGATTTGTCCGATAAATTGATTGTCCGGATAATTGGTAGGACCCCTGTATATTTAAAATATACAGCGTGCAAATTCAAGACGTCACAAATACATAATTATACATTTTTAAATGAAATGGTTGATATTGTTACCGAAAAATACCTCCAGGGAATCTATCAGACCCATAATCAATACAGTTCTGCACGTAAACAGCAAATTATAGCCATGCTAAAATTAGGCAGACCGGAAATTGTCTGCCTAAAATGCAGGTCTGCCTAATGTGGGTTATAATATACTTCGGGTCTGCCTAAGTCGTATATTAGATTTGTATATATATATATATATATATATATATATATATATATAAAAAAGTACAGTGTTGTTAAACTATATATTGAACACATAATGTCTAGAAAGGTATTATGGTTCAAGTAATTATTCATCAAATACGAAAAAATCGCCATCCCCTGTGGATTATTTTTCATTTATTTGATGGCATTCCATAAACTATTGATTGTATTATTGTAGCAGGAAAAGCACACTATTTTTATAACATGGGGAGCAGAAACACGAAAAGTGGGAATTTTTAAAATGACTCCGAAACCTAATGAAATAGTTTGGAACGTATGAAGTAATATACGAAGAAAACGTATATACTAACCCTTATAATGTTGGGAACGAAACGGTTATTTTGTCTTTTTTTTCAATAAAAACATAATTTGACAGCACTTTGGAAATAATTATAATGTGATGTCAAACCTTGTTTCTGATGATGAAAATGTTATGTGTATGCAATAAATAAACAGCAGACGACATAATTTAATTCAGTTTGTTCTTCAACATGTTCAAGAAACTTTTTGTCTGTCCTAGTTTTGGCAAATGGACCAATGATTCCGACATGTACTCACATGGTGCTCTATATCAATCAGTTTGATTGGTTGAGTACGAGCTGTGCCCAACACAGTTAAATGACATTAAAGGTACATGCCCACGCAGCAGGTTACACTGTACTACTACTTTTCATTTTCTGTCATGCCTTATATGAGCCATTTGTCTACCCACTAACGAGTTATTTTTAATTACGGCGCGTGTTAATTGGTGTTAAATCGCATTTTATATGCCGCGACCAGAAAGGGTATTTTCCGACCTCGTGCTATTTTTACCAATACGCGTCACGTGACACGGTCAATCATATCACATCTTTGACATGCGCAGTAAAGTATCGGAAGTTGAGAAGAAAAATCTCTATTCGAGTCCAAATCTAAATCTCCACGTACCTCTTTCAATTTGGTGATCTGGTCGCCAATATTAATTACTCTCTCTCTCTGTACTGCCTGTCCCTCAAACATTTCGCCTTTTTGTTTGGCCGACGCTGTTTCATACAATTTCCGTCCTGGACGTTTCGACATGTTGATATTCTTGTTTACATATTTTACATACTTTACCTGGCTCGCCCCTGATATTAAAAGCAGTGAATTCCTACCTGACGGCTATACCCTACATAGGGAGGACAGAGGTCCTGGTAAGAAACGTAGTGGTGGAGTTTTCATCCTTGTAAGTGACCAACTTATATGCTCCCACCAGCCCAAATTCACTACCAATTGTGAAATCACCTGGGTCAAGTTAGAGATTATGGGTACACAACCACTACATATAGCTGCCTATTATCGGCCCCATGAACAAGATGAAACTAGTTTAGAGGAACTCAGGAAATCCCTTGAGATGGTGAAGAAAGAAAAAGGGGTCCATATGGCTCATTGGGGATCTAAATTTTCCTAAATTCTCATGGGATAATGGCATTCCAGCTATCACCCCAAACTGTCAATACATAAATATTTACCAGACCTTTATTGACATTGTAAATGATTTTGGCCTCTACCAGACCGTAAACGAACCTACAAGGTTTAATACTATACTGGACTTATTTCTAACAACTAACGAGACATCGTAGAAAAAGTCTATACAATTCCCGGAGTTAGTGACCACTCTATAGTCTGTGTGGAAGTTAACCTGAAACCCCGCCTGTTAAAATCAAGCCCCGTAAGGTTCTATTTACAGGAAAGCCAACTGGGAGCTACTTAAGAGCAACATGGAATCCTTCAAAAATAGTTTCTTAGAAAACTGTGAAGGTAAGTCAGTCCAGTTATTATGGGACGAATTCACCCAAGAACTGGAAAGACAAATACACCAATGTGTCCCTACAAAGATGATCAAAGGTAAGTCGTCCCTCCCCTGGGATAACGCAAAGTATCAGACGTACTATACGTAAACGCAACAAGCTCTACTGCCGGCACAAACAGACAGGAAGCCAATCAGATAGAGATAAGTATCTCACTTACAGACACCTTGTTTCGCCAAAAGATTAAGACTGCATTATGATCAATATCTCGAGGACCTAATTGGTGACAACAACGACGACCACACACAGGTAAATTCTAAAAAGCTATTCTCATTCCTCAAAAACTCCAGACAGGATAATCAAGGTATCGCCCCACTCAGATCAGATGACAAATTGGTAACTGACACAACCGCAAAGGCAAATGTTCTAAATTCTCAATTCCAGTCCGTTTTCACTCCAAGTCACCCCTCAGCCTGTCACAACTATGCCAGGTAAGTATACAAAATCATATAGACGACTCCAACATGGATACTACAAGATCACCCTCAACATATGTAAACATGAACTCGGTCATGCCGGACATCAATATAACTACTAACGGTAATCTTAAACTTTTAAAGGGACTCCAACAACAACAACCAAGGCTGCAGGACCGGACACAATTAGACCACTTGTACTTCGGGAGCTGCGTGAGCAGATTGCACCAGTCCTTAAGGTAATCTACACCTTATCAATTAAAACAGGACAAGTACCAACAGACTGGACCTCTGCAAATGTAGCACCGTTGTACAAGAAAGGTGACAAATCAACAGCAGCGAACTACCGCCCAATATCACTTACTTGCATATTGTGTAAGGTCCTGGAGCATGTGGTTGCTTCCAATGTAGTCAGACATATGGATTCAAATGCCTGATGTACGATCTGCAGCACGGCTTCAGAGAGCGTAGGTCCTGCGAGACTCAGCTAGCCATGTTAGTGGAAGATCTAGCCAAAAATACCAGCATAGGTAAGCAAACAGATCTTGTGCTCCTTGATTTTAGCAAGGCTTTTGACATGGTGTCCCACGAGAAATTGCTCTACAAACTACACAAATATGGTGTTCGAGGATATACACTTTCATGGATACGAGCATTTCTGAGTGGTCGACAGCAGACAGTTGTACTAGAAGGCGATAGATCAGACACCATACCAGTCACCTCGGCGTACCTCAGGGTTCCGTCCCTTGGTCCCATATTATTTCTGGTTTACATTAACGATCTGCCCGAAAGTATAATCTCACAAGTACGGCTCTTCGCGGACGATACAGCGGCATATTTGACCTAAATGACAAACCTACGGACAATATGACATTACAGGCCGACCTGGACACTATGCAAGACTGGTCCATTCGATGGGATATGAGTTTTAATCCCTCGAAGTGCCAGGTCATACAGGTCACAAAGGCTCGAACCCCATATCCTAGCATTTACAGACTTCACGGACAAGTGCTTCAATCAGTCAGCAGTGCTCGCTATCTTGGCGTTGACCTTTCCAGTAGTTGCTCGTGGAACACACATGTCAATCGAATTACTGGCAATGCCAATCGCACATTGGGATTCCTGAGAAGGAACATTAAGACAAACAATCCTAAAATCAGGGAGCACGCCTATAAAGCCCTTGTCCGTCCCCAAGTTGAGTATGCCAGTGCCGTTTGGGACCCCCACACCCAATGTAATATTAACCAACTTGAAATGGTTCAAAGGCGATCAGCCAGGTGGGTCCTCGAACGACTATTCGAGCTACTCCAGCGTCACTACAATGCTTGACGGGTTAGGGTGGAGGTCTCTGGAGCAGCGCAGGTCGGATGCTCGTCTGTGTCTCTTTTATAAAATTGTCAATGGTCTCGTGGCCGTACCAATGCCAGCATATATTCAGCACCCTACTAGGCTCTCTCGATACTGCCACTCAGTGAGCTACCGACAAATTCATACTGGAGCAAACTATTACAAATATTCATTTTTTCCTTTGGCCATAGTACAGTGGAACGCACTACCTCAGGATGTCGCACTAACCCAAGATTTGGAGAAATTCAAACTTGCGGTTAGTCGCATCGACCATCTCAAACCCTAAATCCTGGAATGATGTTTTTAACCTGATTTTATCTTCAATTTCACACATATTTTAACATGCTATCACTTTACTCCAATTGTCTTATACTTTTAACTTCTCTGTTTCTATAAACTAGACACAGGCAGCGCAAATGCTCAAAATTACCCGCGAGGGTGTGCAGCATAATACAGAGATAGAGATATTGGGAAGCCTACTGGCGCGCGTAGTATACTGCGCATGCGCACCGCAAACCGTGGTGTGAAAGTCGTCGTCCCCGCACATTATCAAAATAGACTGTTACCGCCGTCGTTAACAGTAAATTGATAATTAATAAATGATTATATTTGTATAGCGGGCACTCGTAATTTTTAGAACTGGTGGAATAGTGACATAATTATACACTTATTTAATTCCTATAAAGAACATGTTGTGCCTACTGCGTGGGCATGTACCTTTAAGTTTAATGTCGATTTCTTTTCATTACAGGTACAACTCGGCTGTGAATGCAGCGATGACAAGTTACATTGAAACTTATGTATTGGGGATATATCCTGATACCTCGAAGGCTGTCATTAAGGGTAAGTTTATATTATTCATATCGATTGAAATTGATTAGCATCTTATTATACTAAGTTTATTTTATGACTTACGATAAAGTACATGATTACCGGAATTCATTAGTGAAATATCACTCGATATTCAACTGTTCGAAACTGTAATAATATGACTTCGGAACAGTGAAAATAACATCCCAAACCGAACTACTGTTTTTAAACTCCACCCATGCACTCCGATTACATGTTTGTTCTGTGACGTATTTGTATAAATTATTGCTCCACAGGGGCGTGGCTTAGACATGACATATATAGTAAATAAAATGTGTATTATTGTGAATCGTATTATTGTATTGTTTAATTATTTGTGTAACATGTATTTCATCTGTTGTATTTTAATATAACGAGACAAACAACAGTATGATAAATTATACATTCTGGAATTATTTGTTAAGCAACAATTGATGTTTAGTAAATTTGTCGTGCTGAGGCATGGGGCTCCACATGTGTTGCCTAAACTCACAAATGGGGTGCGAATTGATGATGAGGCTATACACTATACATACTGAATATATGACGCAGGTAGAAGCTGACCATAGCATATGAACATACAAAATATGCATATACAATATGGTTGGTGAGTAGTGTCGGTTTCAATTGAATCTGATAAAAAAAGTAAATTTGGCCATTTGAATGCCATTTTTTACGACTAATGTATAATCCGATCATTATATAGAACATATGATTAGTAATATCTGAACCATTTGCAAAGCCTGAACTTATTACATGTACTTGAATGAGCGTGACAATACAGCGTTCATTATACTGGTGGGGGGGGGGCTTGTATATTCCTCCGTCCCCACACCCCGTATACTGGGAGTGTATATTATGCCCCCCCCCCCACCTTCTTCGGAAAATATATCTGCACACTTATGCGACCTATGTATCCATGCCAAATAATGGCCACATACACAATATAAAGTGGTGTGAGATATACGATGTATACGTTCGTCCCAATCCCTCGATAATGGATGACCGGCTTTCGTAGATTAAAAAAAAAAGTACATTATAGGAATGAATGACCTTTTTGTGGAATTTATCGGCGTATAAACTTGGAAAAGTCGCGGGAATACTGGACGAAGGCCTTTTTGTGGAATTTATCGGGTTATAAACTTGGAAAAGTCGCGGGAATACTGGACGAAGGCCTTCCCCTCGCGGGAATACTGGACGAAGGCCTTGGACGAAGGCCGGAAGGCCTTCGTCCAGTATTCCCGCGACTTTTCCAAGTTTATACCCCGATAAATTCCATAAAAAGGCCATTCATTCCTTATAATTCCAGCATCATAAATAAATTCATCAAGAAAATGTGTTTATTTTCCGTTTTCTTAAGAATTATTTTAACTGCGCCTCACGGTTATGTAAAGTAGTTCGGCGTGGGAGTTTACTGGGATATAAATTTTGGACAGAGACTTGCTACGGGCCAATCAAATGTTAGGGAATTGTGTAAATATGTTTGTGCTGGAATTATTCTCGCATGTTTTAAATAATTAGACACTGCACGTTTGCAATAATCATGATAACCACTGTAGATTATTCAGCAGATGAAACAACGTAATCATGTAATGACGATAATCAGTGATTAACTCGACTGAAAGTAGTTCAGGTTTGAGTATATGCAATTTTGATTGTCTCCCTTGCCGCAAGTAGTCGAGTCAATCTAGCAATTGCTGACAAGACCTGTTTGCGTAATGTGGTTTAATTGTGTTTGTTTCTGTTTCTCTTCACAAGAATCACCTACCGACCAGATAATCTCTATGCTTGACACTGTCATTTATTTTTGGACTATCATCCATGGCAAAAATGCAAATGCCGGGGTGGAGGTGCAACGCAATTTAATACCACAACAATATCCAACATAATCAGTATTCTACATCTACACATACTATTAAATATAATACTTTATCAACAAGTGCTTTATGTTGGACAGTTTTGTGTTATTATAATGCATTGCGATTAATATCTGCTTATTAAGTTACTTTATTCACAGATATCACTGCCGTCTTTTAAAACAACTCGATACGAAAAAACATTACGACCACATTGTGAGGTTGTCCCGCCTTTTTTACCAGGTACTACCTATTTGCCTTTAAATGTCAATGCCCACTCAGTAGGCACACCATGTTCTTTATGTCAATGACATCATCTGAGACATTTTCTGGCAAAATAAATAGAGAATAGTAGGTTAGTGCCGTGAATGGAAAAAAATATCCGGCAAGGCTCAAGCATTTCTTTATTTCTCATCAGAGGTATATGTTGTGACCACTCATTTGAACCGTCTCGCCGAGACGGTTCAAATGAGTGGTCACAACATATACTTTGGTTCAGAAATAAGGAAAATAGATAGAGAATAGTAGGTTAGTGCCGTGAATGGGAAAAAAATATCTGGCAACAAGGCTCAGGAAACGGGATGGACGAGGCTCTGCCGAGCACATCCCGTTTCCGTGCCGCGCCAGACATTTTTTCCCATTCACGGCACTAACCTACTATTCTATTTATCCCGTCAACACCTAAAAATGGCCTTAAAATGCAAAAATAGTATTGACTGGATATCAAAAATGTTTCACGGCACCGTGTTTCACGGCACACCCGCACTGTGTTGACGGGATAAACGTTCATTCACCAGTACCCCACGTATTGATTGTCATCATTATCCTTAAAAAGTTAACGGACATTACTATTTATTCTCTGTATTATTTGTTTGTATGTGCAAATCTCATACCAGGCGCGGATCCAGCCACCGGGTCCACCGGGTCCACTCCTGCTTGCTTAAAAAAAAACAAAATAAAATCAAATAATAAAAATGATACATCGATATTTCACATTGAAACACTGGCGTAAATGGCGTTCTGGTTTCAAAAAATCTTCGGGAGGACCCCCAAACCCCCCGCCGTACGCGCTCGCAATTCTTGGATCCACCCGTGCAAAAAATCCTGGATCCGCGCCTGCATATGTTACATGTATAATCTGTCGAAAATATTATATTTTTTTTCTTCGAGTAACGCATTTAATTAGTATTAAATAATTAAAAAATATCATGCCTCATTTGCATATGAAAAAAGCCGGATACCACCGCAAATAACTGAGTAAAATAAATATTACAAAATTAGTATATCTGTATAGCGGGCACTCGTATTTTTTAGAGCTGGTGGAATAATGACACAAGTATACACTTATTTAATTCCTATAAATACCATTTGTGCCTACTGAGTGGGCATGTACCTTTAAACTACCGTACGTTTCGCTCAGTGAATGCAGACCACCGTATGTATAGAGAATAGTAGGTTAGTGCCGTGAATGGGAAAAAATATCCGGCAAGGCTCAAGAATTTCTTTATTTCTCATCAGAAGTATATGTTGTGACCACTCATTTGAACCGTCTCGCCGAGACGGTTCAAATGAGTGGTCACAACATATACTTTGGTTCAGAAATAAGGAAAATAGATAGAGAATAGTAGAACAGTTTGTGCTTACGCTTACTGCGTGGGCATGCACCTTTAATGCTGTTATCACTCAATCAGTTAATCAGTCAATCAAACACACCTTAATATTGTGATCACACGCACGCGTATTTGGATTGTTTTGTACATTGTTTAACCACAGACCACAGACCATATCATTGCAAACGGTCGCCTATTGGGTGATATGGCGGCAATTTCACGTTCAGCTCGACGAGAGGAATGAGTGTGACTGATTATTTATTAGTACACGTATATGATTATAAATCTATCATCAATTTTAATGTACTAGACTGGAACGAATTTTCAGACCATGCTGCATTATATTTTTCGTTACAGCGTCAGCCTGTTATAAAAGGAAAAGACAATAATTTACCATTATATGAAGATAAAATTATATTCAATAGCGAAACATCGGAAGAATATAAACACTGTGACGCAATAACGTCACAATTTTAAACATTTTATATGATCAGAATATATCGTGCCAAACACAAGTTGATACATTAACGAATTTTTTACATGAATATGCGAATACAGCAAAATAATAATAATAAGAATAATAATTTTAAACCCAAAGAACAAGAACCAAATATAATAATGTCAAAAAGAAGAACAGGCAACGATTTAAAATAAATGAAGGCCGTCGCTTAGAAAATATTGCTAAGGCACAACCGCGAACATTCTGGAAAGCGTTACAAAAGTGCTATTCAAAGCCGGAAAATAAAAATAACAATATTACAATCGAAACTCTATTTGATCATTTTAATTCATTACTAGGGGGAAATAATGATATAAACGATAATGCATATTTTGACAATATATATGACACTGAGCTCGATTCAGAAATAACTGAATTAGAATGTAAACAAGCAGTTTTCAAACAAAATAGCTCGAAGGCAAACGGGCCAGATGACTTATCAGCACATATAATTAAAACATCGTACGATATTATCTCGCCATTCTGACAGCGTTATATAATACAATGTTTAGTAATTCTGAATATCCGGAAAGCTGGGGAATACACTGTAGTGTACCTGTATTTAAAGGCGGCGACCAAACACAAGCTAAACATTATCGAGGAATAACTCTGAATAACATTTTAGCCAACATTTATACACAAATAGTATTAAACCGCTTAACAAAATGGACAAAACAATATGAAAAAAAAAACAGATTTTCAATATGGGTATCAAGCTGGAAAATCTACCACTGACTGTATTTTCATGTCACAATCAATAATATCTAAGGTATTAAATTCTGATAATAGTTGGATAATACTCTCATACACCATGTCCACCACCAATATCGATACCACAGACCGTTGAAGTCACATATAGAGTTGCGAGGCGTGTCCTGACAAGATGGGACCTGCTCCTGATCAGTCTACATCCTTGTCAGAGTGTGAATACGCAGGCTGGCCGGGATGTATGCTGGTCGCGGTACATTGCATGTATCTACCAAATAAGTGCTGGTCATTGTATATACCTATTCAACATTGACAGTTATCAGAACAGAAAAATTCACCCTCTAGAACAGTATTTATCTTGCAATCCATCTCAGCTCATGTTCACTCATACCTATCATGTATTATATTGATTGTATTTTGTTTCATGACGAGGAACTGTATTCAGTTTAAGTCCAATAAAACATTCTTCTTCTGCTTCTATTAAATTCTGATCAAAAGCTATATATAGCATTTTTGTTGACTATGAAAAATGCTACGACAAGATAAATCGGTCATTTCTATGGCAACAATTGCTAGCAGAGAAAGTTAGTACTAAAATGACTAAAGCAATACAAGCTATGTACTCCGTTGTTCGATCATCAATAAAACATAACCAGAAACAGCTGTAGCCGATTTCATCAAAATTGCAAAGTATACTTTCCTAGCAAAGTATACTTTGAGGGAGCAATCATTGATTTTTCCGAAATGCATTATTTCATGCAGAACAAACGATTGCATATATTTGATAATTAAAACTATGCAGAATTATTATACTGAATTTATTACATTATCACAGCCAAAATTGGCTGTGATAATGTAATAAATTCAGTATAATAAAAATTAATAAATTTATTCTAAAATTGAAAATTTCTCCCTCAAAGTATACTAAAAGTCTTTGCGAGGAAAGTATACTTTGCAATGTTGATGAAATAGGCCCCTGAGTTCATCAATTCACACATTGGGGTAAAACAGGGGGCTCCGAGTTCATCCCTATTATTCATAATGTTTGTAAACGATAGACTTGAAAATATTAACACAAATATAGATGGAATTTTTGCGATAAATGAAATAAAATTCTTTCTGCTTCTTTATGCTGATGATCAAGTATTATTTGCAACCTCACCATTATCAGTGCAAGCTATGTTGACTGACATAGAAAATTACTGTAACACATGGGGACTAAAAATTAGACAAAGGGTTTTAGACAATTACTATCAATCCTGGTATAACGATATAAATAGTTATCAACGACTCTCATCGTATTCGAGGTATACAACTACTCTTACGTTAGAACCATACTTAGACATTATAATGAATAGAAAATATAAAATTTCATTATCACGATTTCGATTATCTTCCCATACTTTAGAAATAGAAAGTGGTAGATACCATACTATTGCTAGAGACGAAAGAAAATGTAAATGCTGTAACCTAAGATAAGTAGAAAGCGAATATTTAGTTTTGGCTCACCAAATGAACAATAATTCACTAAACCCCAGTTTGAGAGTCTAAACCATGGTTTAAGCTCTCAAACCCCAGTTTGAGCAATTATTGTGCATTTGGCCAGAAACTGCCGTTTGAGGTCGTAGTCCAATAAAAAGCCTAAACCCTAGTTTGGACCCAAACTACAGTTTAAGAAAAAAACTGCCAATCGTGATCCCAACCGGTAGTTTTCTTAAACCCTGGTTTGAGAAATGATTGTGCACTTGGCGGCAGAAACCACCTTTTAGACTCTCAAAATAGGGTTTCTGATAGCTTAAACCACGGTTAGAGCTCAAACCCCAGTTTAGACTGCCCAAACCCTAGTTTAGGCTCGCCAAATGCACAATAATTCACTAAACCCCAGTTTGAGAGTCTAAAACATGGTTTAGGCTCCCAAACCCCAGTTTGAGCAATTATTGTGCATTCGGCCAGAAACAGCCGTTTGAGATCGTAATTGGTAGTTAATTTACGAAATCGGCCTAAACGGTGGTTACTGCTACCCGTCACAACCCGAGTTACGATTGGTTAATCGATCTCAAAGCCTAGTTACCATTGGCTGATCGATTATCGGTTATCGGAGGCATGGAAATGCACGGCGTCACTAAATGAGGTAATGGTCGATTATTTGGATAAAGGTGAAACTGCGGCGTAATGGGAGGAAATCGGAGAGATGAATGCACATCTATCCATCCATATTTTCTTTTCTTTATTGATTTAAAAGATTGACCCAAAACCAATTGCGTATAGTACACGTGATATGTGTCAGCGGCGTAGGAGGGTATTGAAAAGTGGTGCGGCCATACCGTCGAACGAGCAAAGTTCGTGAGAATGCTAGGTGGGTCCGGGGCACGGTTACACTAAATATAGTCTAAATACATATGGGCATCACTCTGTGAAAAATAGCATTAATGACAACGTCATGAAAGCCTGAAAATGACGTCGCAAAGTTACGCTTAAATTTACCAACGTCACGTCGGATTTTGACACTCGAAATAGTTGCGTCATTGCAACAATAAGTTGTCCTATTTATAACTGTAAGTAGATAGTTGTCTGTTTTTTTCGGTTTCCTTCAAGAAAACACGTAGTGATTTTGTCGATTATCTTTTATACAAATGGGCATATTAAAAATGATTGTTATAATATATATGGACGACTTGTGCCCTGACATTTGAAACTAAATAACCATTCGACCGGTATTTTTAGTATGTAATCATATTGAGAATATTTCTTTTAAATTTTATTTATAATTTTTTATACAACAATTACAAACAAACGCGGGAACAATTGTATTCGGCGTAGACGGAGGCGTCTGTATGTTTCTTATTTTGGGTTGGAACCGGAATACTCAAAGAAAACAAACGTATCCTGCCTGGCGATCACCATCAGATATAAATGTACTTACAATTGAGGATCGAACCTGGAGCGCATGTGCGCGCTCTTTATTAATTGTGCTAAACGGTCCTGTTCAGATTACGTGGAAATGTGCCCGCAAACGTTACTTTTATTAACGAAAATGTAAATAGATGGCGTATTAACTGGGACACGTATTCTGGGTAAAAATGGTCACGAATAGAACTGGGCACAGGGTTTAATTCGCTTTGCTTACTGTTTCGCCTGTCGAATGTTTCTAAAATCAACATAATACAATTTGGAAATTTTCAGAAAAATAAGCATATCATAGATGTAAAATTATGGTATTGCCAAATATACACGGCTCCTGGCATATCGCATCATGGTGACACTGGGCCAAACTTGTTTTAGTATTTAGTGTGTTGGTATTGTGTCACATGCATACATACTTACTGCGAACATAATTGTAGGCACCAGGGACGTAGCCTACTGATTTGTATACGTATCTGCTACCACTTATATGTACCTTATAATAATATCACATTGAATCAGCCGTACGATTGCCGTTTGATAACAATGTAAATATTCTTTAAAATGACCAGTTGTAAATATGGTTATATGAATGTACAGCAATTTTACTAGTATATTTGCAATCATTGCAGACACTGATCAGACCAACATTTTCATTACATTACATTTAATAAATCTGACTTCGTCAGATCGTTGTTAATTTACTTACTACATGCACATTGTACTAAACAATGCACGTTTGCGTGCTTTGTTTTTTTATGAAAGGGCCGTTCTAGTCTGAGACGTGTAAATAATATAAAGCAAATACATACACATTTCAGATTTGCAGATTAAACTGCACAGTGCAATTTGGTTACATTCCAGATCTATTTCGAGTGCTAGAGAAATATAACTTGTCTGATTGTCTATATTCCTACTCAGAGAATAGCCAATGCCACCCGAAAGAGCTCTGGAAGCGTAAATACAAATTCGATGTTGAGGAATTGCACTGGAACGCAAGGTTAGCCAACAACGTCCGCTTTGAGCGGTTTAGAAACATTCAACAGTCTTTCAAACAGTCAAATATGTGGCGTGCAGCTCTCAGAATTCCGTCCAGCTTAAGCGCGTGTACGTTTGCTGCACGTCTATGTATTGTGAAAGTGACATATGAACACGACTGTAACAAACTCTGTGATAAATGTTGGTCACTCTGTGACGATGAGCTAGAACACTATTTTTATGAATGCAGCGATCCGTGCATTAGAGCAGCCGTTTGCACATTCTGGAATAACCTGAAGGTGGGAATGACGACACCGTTAAACGACATGTGTCAGGTGAAGAGAAAAAGTACCTTTAGGTTAGCATCTTGGCATTTTGTGCACGCAGCATCTGCGGCATATATTCTGCATAATAGCAAAGTTTGACAATGTGTCTAGTATCCGGCGTGATATATGATGACATGAGCAGGCTGATGTGCGACGAGTGTAGTCCCAGATCAGCCTGCTCATGTGTGCACGCTGATCGGGGGCTGCTGTCTTCGCCTGTACAATCATAACATGCATGCGACACACAATGGTGGGAATGACGGTGTCATGTGTGTGCGACCGGTGTGTTAGTTGATCAGCATGCGCAGCCACGCAAACTGGTCATGGAACCACACTTGTCGTTGTAAACATCCTCACAAGGCTACATGGACGCATACAGTGTACATAGTTGACGAAAATATGTTTTAAAAGTCATTATGATGAAGCTTCCTTGAGTGTGTACCTGGCTGGTTGTCATCCATCTCTCCCATCAGTTTGTTCTGACCGAGCTCAAGGCTCCTCGGACTCAGTCGAGCGACCTGTCTGGTCTCATGAAGGGACATTGTCTCCATGTATTCTCTACAGGAAACTTTACGGGGTATGCGGTGGTCACTGTGTCAATGGACATTTACTTGTATGGCCATATTGTATTGTATATTCTGTGGCGTAGCTCCGTATAGGTACTGTAGGTCCGGGCCTATACGCTTTTGCGGATAATGAAACAAATAAAAATGCGAAAAATGCAATAAAATCGTGGGGGGGGGGGGGGGGGGGGTGGGGGCGTTTGAGGGGTAGGGGGTATAGCTATGGCGGTGAACAGTAACGACATCGGAAGATGATCAGCGGCGTAGGAGGGTATTGAAAAGTGGTGCGGCCATACCGTTGAACGAGCAAAGTTCGTGAGAATGCTATGGGGGTCCGGGGCACGGTTACACGAAGCACCCAAATACACCCAAATCCACCCAAACATAGTCTAAATACGAGTGCTGATCCAGAAGTTCATGGACAACGTCAGTTAACAGACCGAACATGTAGGTATTCTTGAAATATGTTGCAGGTATGTGTCTTTGTATATAATGAGTATATGTATGAACTGTCGTGAACATATCTGGTTATTTATAGTTGCTGTGTTGGCGTGAACAATGGTGGTCAGAATATATCAGAACATGTCACGACGTCACTTGTTGTGACGTGCGGACAATACTTCGACGTTACTCACATACTTGTTTTCCGAAATATATTCCACCGACAGAAATGAATTTCTGATGCCACTCAACCCACTTGCGGAGATCTTTTATACCACTGTGGTTCGAAAGAGTTTGTAGTTTCAGTCCGTAACTCTGATATATCTGTGAATCGTCTTCCCATTAGTTCACTCTTCAATCGCAGGAATAACGCAAAATCACGAGGTGAAAGGTTGGTTGAACATGATCGATGTTTGAACATTTCCGCTCCCAACTTGGTGGGGTGATGGCTCACATTTCCACTGACTGGACTGTTTTGATTCTGGGTTATAATGGTATAGCCACAATTCGTCTACTGTAATGATGCGATCAATAAATGAATGTCCATCTTTCTTCCATCTACGCAAAAAAATCTTTGTTCCTTGAACAAGCAACTCCTTTTTTTTCTGTACACACTATAGTCAGGTAGCCAAAGCTGGTTTTTAGGGTGAACCCTGGCTTGGCCGATATATTTTTTGTTCTCGACTGATTCTGGTGCACAGCATGTCCCTGAATCATATTAGCCCTGATACTTTTTTCATACCATTGGGCATTTCTCAAAATGCAAGATGGCCGCCAAGATGGCCGCCGCATACTGTCCTTTTGCATATCCTCTGAACGAATTGTCTAAGGAAGGTGATCTTGGTTTCTACACATAGGTTTTCGGGGTCAGGGATTCTGTTTCTCATGTGAAATGTATGTTTCGAGTTAGTCCTGTGTATAATAATCTAAGATGGCTGCCAAAATGACAGCCAAAATGCTGGAAAATGATATAACTTCTGAACGAATTGACTTAAGAAGGTGATCTTGGCACATAGACATTGGTTTTCGGGGTCAATGATTCTGTTTCTGATGTGAAATTAATGTTTCGACTTAGTCCTTTGCATATAAATCCAAAATGGCCATCAAGATGGCAGCAAAATGTCTATTTTACTACACATTTAGATCTACATATATTTTCATATCTTTGCTCATAGTTTAACTATTTAGCTGATTTTAAATGCTATGGTCAGGTGTTTGGATACACACTATTGTTTAGGTTAAGTTTACTGGGTAATTGGTCATTTGCCTTATTTGCATAAATCCAATATGGCCGCCATGAAAATATATTTTGCTCACATCTCATGGTAGCCAATACAATAACGATTTGTCATATCTCGGCATTTAGACGCCTATATGTTTGACTTAGTGCCTATATCAATGTTTGGTATGCAATCATGTCTCAAGACATCCCAAATCAAGCTGGATTCCCGCACAGCACTGAATATCATCGCGAAAATCATCAAGACGGAGGTAGGGAACATAGACTACGAAAAAGACAAGTATAATCTGAGAATCTCCAAGTCTATTGCTGGTGAATCTGTTTCTGGAACGCTCCAGTTGCTTCTCCAGAAGCTCTCCCCGTCGCTTGATTCTGACTCCCTGACGACGCTCCTTATAGGAAACATGGTGTCCAGTGTGCTGCGCTGTCACACCACTCCGCTTCAAATAGCCCTTGCTGTGCTCATTCATCGTAAGCAGATGGTCAAACATATGTCCCATTATAACGTGACTTGCTCATACGATGAATTGCGAAGATACAACAAATAATCTGCTGTAACACGGTACACTAAGCGGAGGAGAGAGGAGAGAGCCCCTATCACAGTTCCAGGACTTATTCAACACATTGCGGACAATTTCCATACCGATATGTCTAGCCCGAATGGGAAGGTATCCACACATTCACTCGCCATGATAGAGTGCTTCCCTGAGATACTACTGAAACTGAAACTTTCCGTCGTATCTCCAAAGAAGACATGAAGAAGCCAATCCACTTCGATGAGCACGAGGATGAATTGATTCCATTCATTGGAGTTAGGAACCCTCTACCTCTACCTACTTCCTCCATCAAACCTGCCGGACGAGTTCTATGAGAAGCAGAGAGTGTCTTGCGCACGAGCTGGAGACATGGATTTGGAATTTCTGAATTTAAGAGTGTGTACATTTGTAAATCATTTTGTGGGCAACTTGTCGCATATTATCATATGTAGTACATGTATATGCTATGAAAAATACTGATATAATAATAACATACCGTAGATCTAATATAATACATGTATATTGAAAATGATAATAACGATAATACCAACATTCAACACCATAAAACTCACTCATACTTACAAAGGTGGTCGCAGACCATTCAACAGTGCACATGTGTAAATCCCACTCCAGAAATAACATTTGCATGCTGATGGCATACATGTAGTTATTTACATGCACCACATTCTGTTAGTCGTGTTCTACGTATTGGTCTGCCTTGTTACGTCTCTGATAATCATCATTATACCATCACCAGGTCACATGTCGTGAGGTGAAGAACAATGGTGCTCGTGTCGTCGTCGCCGATGACACCGACGTGTTTGCATTGTTGGTGCAGTTCAAGCACAATGGCTCTCTCAGCAGCAGTCCCATCTACATGGAGTCTCCTCTGCGGCAGCGTGGTGTTATCGATATTGACGCAATCGTACAAGATAATCTGTTGGTCATCCATGGTCTGTTTGCAGCGTATGCTCTTAGCGGATGTGACACTGTGGCGTCCTACTTCGGGATCGGCAAAGGAAAGGTTCTCAAGGTGCTGCGAGCAGATACTAACAGGGTGATTTGATCTATTTGTGTCACGTTGTGTGTGAAATATTCCCCATCATCTAAATACTATATTTCTAATCTAATGATGATAATACTAGTACATGTATTGACACACTGCATGCTGATCTTCACATGTATCTCGTTTGATTTGCTAGGAGACTCTACCTTACCGATGACCTCCTACGACCAGATGTTTGAGGAGGCTGCTCGATTCATTATTACCTGCTACAACCTGACAGGCAAGACGACCCTGCCGGAAGCCAGAGTTGAGGCATGGAAGACAAAGATGAGGCGGAGTGCTCTCGAACCACCCAAACTCTGCTCCCTTCCACCAATCTCCGAAGCATTTCGCCAAAACGCACTTCGAGCCCACTACCAGTTGGCTGTGTGGCGAAGCGGACTTCAGCCCAATCCACCATAGCTGGACCCCACCGACCATGGTTGGTCACTTGTCGAGGGCACCACTAAGCAGATCCCCATAATCGTCCCCCTTAACAATTCATTGGCTCCAGCGGAACTACTGAAGGTGATAAAGTGCGGGTGTGAGAGTAGCAGTCCATGTTCTACCAAAAGGTGTGGATGCAGATCGCAGAAACTCACCTGTACACTTGTCTGTGTGTGCAGAGGCGGCGACGCATGCGGAAACAAGATTGAAACCTTTGCTGAGCCACGTGCACCATACACATTTGTTATCCTTTAATTAGCATTGACATGTGGATGGTATGCTTCCAAGCCGCACAAAGAGGATATATACAGTGATATTGCCAAACTTGAACTTGTAAGGCTTCAACGTCATCCATATAGTGGTTCCGTTATCATATATACAAAATGAACATATACTATCAGTAACATCAGTCAAGATAACATTCGAAGAATATGCTAGTTTTATATCACAATTTAGGTTGGAATTAGACAAGAATATGACTGAACACCATGACTGGTTATTCATTATCATTTAATTATGAGGTAATTTTCACCATTTTGTGATTAAAAATCCCCTTATCATGGAACCATACTTAATGTGTCTGACATCATTAATAACCTACAAAACGACCCTAAGATCATAAAAATCGGTCAATGGGTTCTTGGATTAGGTCCATTATTGTAAAATGACTCTATGCGGCGGCCATCTTGAATTTTGAGAAATGCCCAAAGGTAAAAAAAAAGTATCAGGGCTAAAATGCTTCAGGGGCATCATGCGCATCAGAATCAGGTGAGAAAAAAACCATATCAGCCAAGTCAGGGTATAGTTGCCTGGCTGCCTGACTACTATCATTGGAACCCAAGGAGCACTTAAATATCCCATATAGTCTGATATACTGTTTCATATTACTAGCTTAGCTCTATGGAACGCCAAATCTACATAAACTCAAATATATATTGCTAGCAACAAATATTTGGAGCTAGCAATAAATATTTGGAGAGCTCTCGAAATCAATTAATGATATCTCGAAATCAATTAATGATATCTCGAAATCATTTGGAGAGCTCTCGAAATCATTTGGAGCGAGCAATATAACATTTGATTTGGAGCTATCTCTAAATGATTTGGAGAGCTCTCGAAATCATTTGGAGAGCTCTCGAAATCAATTAATGATATCTCGAAATCATTTAGAGAGCTCTCGAAATCATTTGTAGCGAGCATTATATAACTTTATTTCGAGAGCTCTCCAAATCAAAGCTATATAATGCTCGATACAAATGATTTCGAGAGCTCTCAAAATGGTTTCGAGATATCATTAATTGATTTCGAGAGCTCTCCAAATGATTTCGAGAGCTCTCCAAATATTTATTGCTAGCTCCAAATATTTGTTGCTAGCAATATATATTTGAGTTTATGTAGATTTGGCGTTCCATATAGCTGTTCACTTAATTGATGCAACGTTATTCTCCGGTCTTCGTCTAGTCTTCGTTTACCAGCGAAACGTTTCTTCGTCGGTCTATCGCCCCGAGCATCGTCCGTAACGCTCATCCTACAGTCGGGAATCCTTCTATGCCATTTATAAACAAGAGATTGCCACACCCTTTTCATTCCTGATGCAATTTCCATACGTTGCTTTGTGCGTTGTCCCACAGTTTACACAATATTGAATGATAGTCCTCGTTTTCTCACTTTCTGGTGACGCTATTTTTGTATTCGAGTAAATCACTATATGCTGTCGAAGTTTTCGCTCTCGAATTCACACCGTAACATCAAATGACGTCATAATATACAATGCTGACGTTGGATGAACATTACAAACGTTGGCCAAGGTTCTGCGCAATTTACTTTAAGGTGATTATAAATATTAACGCGGCTGTCGCAATAATAAGTTTGATTTGTTCCATATGTTCCATTAATGCACATTGAATCACCAATCATATGGGAAATACATGCACATATATATATATAAATATGCCACAAATACACCCTCAAACATATCAGTGTATGCTCTCCTTACATTATCAGAATTTGTCTAAAGGGGTGGAGCCTAATTTAATGAGATGCCGTGCAATAATTGCCGTGCGTGTATCTGAAACCTATGGGCACTTACACGCACGGCAATTATTGCATGGCTGTTCCTCTCAATGACCGAATGATGCCAACAGGAAATGTGCCAGACAACGCGTATATGACGACAGCAACGGCATTCGCGACGTAAACATGGCAGGTGAAGGGACTCACCCATCCCCCCCCCCCCCCACCCCCACCTGGCACTATAAATTCTGATTGGACCTTGTCAATTCCGTGGCAGGTCGAGCAATCAAAAACGGCTCCTGTCATTAATGAGCCGCGCCCACATAGAATCATTGCGCATGTGCCAATTTTCAATATTTGGCAAATGATACAAATCAGTTAGATCATAAAATTGCACGTGCATTTGATTTAAACTCGGCCGTACGGCCTCGTTTAAATCAAATACACTTGCAATTTTATGATCTATTACTTACGCGCCAAGCGAAAACCTCCCTTATCGGTAAACGAGACGTAACGAGTTATGGCGTAATTTTCGCGCTGTTTGGACAAAGCAGACGTCACATGTAGCGTCATTGTCGTGTCTATATGTATGCATTAAATGGCGTTTTCGGGAAATAAATTTAAGTAGATTTAAATTTAAATACAATTTAAAGATGGCGGTTTATTTTTTTTAGTTATTGCCATCAATTGGCCATAATTATGTTATGATGTTATGGTGTTACTGTGTTATTTTATTTTATTTCGAAGAAAGCGGCTACTACAGTAAATGTTTCTGATAATAAAATAAATACCTCACGATGTAAGAAAATCTACCTGTGTTTAATAAATCGACAACAAAGACCATCAAGAACGTGGTTTCCTTTTTTTGTCATACCACCGGTCAGGTTATCTCCCTTGGACAACTGCTCACGTCGTGCTCAAGACAATTCGTACCGAAATAAAACAATTTATCAGGTAACCTGCCCTGCATTGACCGAATACATACTGACTGATAACATATTGTTGTATCAGGCATTGCCCTGATATAAACATCCGGGTTACAACGAAGTGAAAACGGACGTTCCATTGGTCGGATGACGTCACGTAACGTTACCGAATGACGTCAGTGTAATGACGCAACGTAAACAAGTCCGCGTTCTGTCCATAGAATACGACGTATATTCAATTTTTTCGAGCATAAAACGTTACCTGATAAAAAGAATACCATGCTAGTGTATTTTGATATCAAGTTTGTCAGGCTCGACTCGGAAACGTTAGGAATTCCTCGGCAAGCCTCGGAATTCCTACGCGTTTCCTAGCCTTGCCTGATAAACTTAATATCAAAAGACACTAGCCTGGTATTCTCTATGTGCAGGTGTGCCAGTCTGGGCGGTATGATGGATTGGGCTACGGCGGCGAAATTTTGGTTAATTAGATAAAATTTAAATAATCACACTTCTAATTTAGTCTAATGATCGACCCTACCTCATAACCCTACACCATACGCTCGTATGTGTATTGCAATCATGCGGACATGACAACTCAGGTCAGGGAAAACACATTCAAATACTAATACTAATACTAATACTATGATGCATCTATATTGGTGATTTAAAATTAGAATCATTGTGTTCACATAATTTGGATATAATTTCCTTGAAAATCTTCATACAATCTAAAGCCTGTACAATGATTATCACAAGGACGGCGTTCGTTTATAGATATAGTACTAATAGGCTAATATTTGTTTCTATATGTGGATATATGCACGAGTTACGTAGCATGCGATATTGCGCGACTTTGGTCGGAACGAGTGGCATATATTCACATACAAATCAACTAACATTTTTATGATATAATTTTATGTAAGTCACACACAACTAAGATGCGTCTAAACATACAAACCAAGGGCGGATTCGGGGGGGGGGGGGGATCCGCCCCCGTCCCCCCGCCCCCGCCCCCTAAAATTCGCCGAGTAAAGATTTTTTATAAGTTACAAAGCACGTTTCTACGTTCGCGTTGTGAATTTATTGTTTATTGGGGTTTGTTTTGGCTCCAAAATGCGCCAGAACGCAGGAAATGCGATGTAAATTTCAAAAAAATTCAGGGGGGAATTCCCCCCCGGACCCCCTAGCGCGTTCGATAATATAGTCAAGTATTGCAAAATAGTTACGCCCCCCACCCCAACCCGAAATCCTTGATCCGCGTCTGCAAACTATAAGTAAACAAATTACTGATGATTTAGAAGGAACTATTTTACAAGGTGGAAAGTAATTCTGGCACTGATCAATATGGTAAAATATTGACAATTTACTTTCCATTGTGTTTTAATGGCAAACAAATGTACGTATTTAATAAACATACATGTTTTATTCTCTGATAAAATATAATGACTAAAGGAATATGCAAGGAAGACGCCAGAGAATGAAATATACAGTGGATTTGCATGGTAACATTCAAGTCGGTTACTTTCGCTCTAGGCAAACGCAGAACATTGATTTCGTGTTTCCCGATTAATTTTTTTTAGTTATTAATTTAAAATATTCCGGTCGGCTTGTTTTTACTGTACGTATCAAATCGTAAAACTTTCAAAGGAATATAGAATAGAATAAAATGTTTTATTAACTTAAACTATTACATAGTTTCTCGTCATATAAACACAATATACAAAGTATACAAAGTGTGAACACATGTTTCATGTTAACATACTGAATAATTAGAGGATGGCTGTTTTCCTGTAATCAAATGCATCTCTAAGATATTTACATAATTTTACAAGTGTGGCTTTATGATCGGTGGCTAATACGGAAATGAACTTGAATACGCTTGCCCATGGTCTTCTAGTATAGAATGTGGCGATGTAGCTGCGAATATGATCGAGCGAGGGACATATGATCATGAAATGATAAGCGTCCTCAATGTCTCCTATATTACATAATGTGCAGGTCCGTTGGTTTTGCTCAATAGGATTTCTGCCATATCTCCCTGTCTCTATCCGCAGCCCATGAGTACCCAATCGTATTCTAGTTAGACATTTTCTTAGGGCCGGTTTATCTACTACTAACACATATTTTTCTAGTTCAAAGCTTGATTTAAGGTGTTTATAAAATGGCATGGCTCTACTAGTCTCAATATCACTTTTCCACTTTTGAAGGAAGCAATCTTGTATCCGCTGCTTGAATAAACATGCAAATCTGGTGTGATCTAAAACATGTTGGTTTTCCCATGCATCTCCAAACCCAAAGTTGAATAGTAAGCTCTTGAGCTTTGATACCCAATTTACTTTGCCATTGTCTGCATCAAGCCTAGCGGATTCATACAATGCTGATACAATGCAATTGTTCGTACTTAACACTTTGCCCCAATATTGAACGATTTTAACATATCGCTGTATGTATAGAGGAAAACGTGCTATCTCGCCATAAACACCTGCGCTGCTCGTCGACGCCTTCACACCTAAAAACTGACTTGCAAAATTTGAGATGGATTCTTTCTAATTCAATTTGGATTTGCTAAAACCCCAAACTTCTGAGCCGTAATTTAGCGTTGAAGATACGAAGGCATCGAAGAGCTGACCCATGTATCTTGGCGGGATATTGTTTTTCCTAATATCATCAGCAACACGTTCATAGCTTTGATACCCTTTCCACTCAAAGTTTGGTTATTCAGTACAAACGAACCTGTGTAATTGAACACTACACCTAAATAGTTGAAATCATTTACAACCTCGATATTCATGCCAGTATAAGTCCAATTTTCATTACGCCTAGTGGGGCCACGTTTTCGGAAAAACACTATTTTTGTCTTGTCTGTATTTAAATCGAGACCCCACTTATCGCAGTAGTCGTGAAGCATATCTAAACTATGTTGTAGTTCATCAACCGATTTACCGAGAATAACCATATCGTCTGCAAATAGCAATAAAACGAGCACGAGCTCGCCAAGCTCTAGTCCACTGCCCACGTGATCTTGTAAGTATATTTCTAGATCTTCTAGGAAGACAGAAAACATCAAAGGGGACATTACCTCCCCTTGTCTCAATCCGATCGAGTATTCGAAAAATTCCGAGTACGTACCGCAATGTTTTACGCACGATTTCACCAGCATATACATTGAACGTGTTATTCGGAGCATTTTCCCGCCAATTCCGCATTGGTGTAATTTATACCAGAGCGCGTTTCTGTTAACGGAGTCAAAGGCTTTCCGCAGATCCACGAATGCACAATAGAGCCTATTTTTATCATTTAGAGTTTTTTCAATGAGACTACTGAGTACAAAGATCGCGTCTACGGTAGATCTACCTTTCAGGAATCCAAATTGCGCATCCGTTAGTATACTGTTTGCTTCGCACCAATCAGTCAGTCGTTTATTGAGGATTGTTGTAAATAATTTCGCCATGCAACTAACCAGAGTTATGCCTCTATAGTTATTCGTGTCATCGGTGCTACCTTTTTTGTGTAACGGTATTATAATACCCTTTGTCCACATCTCGGGAAAGTGGCCAGTATTGAACACCATATTAAATACGTCTACGAGGTGCGCGGCGATGATATCTCCAGTTTCTAGAAAATATTCGTTAATCAGGTAATCTGCAGATGATGCCTTGTTTCGGGAGAGCACACGTATCGCGGATTTTACATCATTTATCGAAATTGGGCGATCTAACTCATCCTGATCTCTATTATTTGCGCAAAATTCATGGTTGGAACAAAACACATCAGCCTCTGTATTGCTACCAAAATTTACTTCAGTTGACAGATCTCTAAAATGTGTGAAAAAATCGTCGATAGTGATTTCGCTACTAGCTGCCGTTTTATGTCCGCTAAACATTTTCCAAAAATCTTTCGGTTTAGCATGCCGCAATTTAATTATATCAGATCGGCTTTTGTTCTCAAAATGCTTACGTTTTCTTTTAACCACGCGTTTATACCGTGTTTTGCAGTCGTGAAATCTAGCCCTATTTTCGGCCGACTTATGCTGATTGAAATATACATTGACCATCCAAATCCGGTCCTGATTAATGAATAGCATTTATAGTTTAGTTTACTTAGCGCCCGGCGAGCATATTTGACGTATGACTTACTATAAAGTCTATGAATTTATTTGATGCACTAGACCGGAAAAAATGTTTTATTTTTATTTTATTTTCATGACTACTTCAATATTTACACCGAACAATTAGCGGCAATTTGTGTTCGAAATATGAATGGGACCATTTCTCAGTCCAGTGTGTCCTCAGTGTGGAGCAATGTTATTATCGCAGCTTTACCGATTAGAATGCCGAAATCGAAATATGTTACGAATTAACAGGTAACTATTCAATAAATGTATAGGAATTGAGATCTTACAGTTACACATACAATAAATACACAAGTACATATATTATCCCGTCAACACAGTGTGTATGTGCCGTGAAACACGGTGCCGTGAAACCTTTTTGATATCCTGTCAATACGACCTAATCACCGCGTATGAATATATGCGGTGACTGGGGTTACCTTTGTGCATGTTAAAGCCATTGGTAGGTGTTAACGGGATAAATAGAATAGTAGGTTAGTGCCGTGAATGGGAAAACATATCTGGCGCGGCACGGGATGTGCTCGGCAGAGCCTCGCCCATCCTGTTTCCTGAGCCTTGCCAGATATTTTTTCCCATTCACGGCACTAACCTACTATTCTCTATTTACACATCATGGCTTCTAAAATTTCAGAATGCCAATCGGTCCGGACGTACCTGTCTGCCCCAAGGAGCCAGTACGATTAGTGCTACAACACCCCGCTGCCTCTCATATTTTGTCAATTTATTTATTTTCTAATTAAGTTGTTTTGGCAGCTTATGAGAATCGTCTCCTAAGACGATTGTTATGTGTCCTGTTGGGGACACGTTACAATCGCGTTTTATTTATTACTGATGCTGAACACGTTTTGGTCTTCGCTAGTCGCATACTATACAATAAGCTCGGTTTTGTCCAATCACGTCATACATAACATGCACCTGCGGTTGTAATCAATACTGACTGTGACGTGAATGAGGGTGAATGAGAAACCAAAAGTTACAAAGTCATGCCGATCTGACATTTGATACATGCCGACGCGATGTCGACAGACACACATTTACGATCAATTACTCAACACATATTTATCCATTTTGGGACACTATCAGGCATGGAATAAAATAGAACTTTATTTAGTAAGGTTTGGTTCTGGAATTATCTTTCGCACATAATTATTCTATAACTTCATGACATCTGAAATTTAAAAGTCTGAGGTGCAGAATCCCAGAAAAGAAGATAAGGCAAAAACTGGCGATGCGATGCAGTAACCAATAACACATCGACATATGTTTTTCCCCCAATAAACATGTATTGGTATCACATCAGAATATTCTCCTAAGACGACGATTATCATGTTTTTGTCAAACTATGTTGTTGTTTTTTGTCAAGAATTATTGGTTTGTGTTCACATTTATTCTAATTCTTAATAAAAGCATGTTTCAGCAGCACATGAGAATCGTCTCCTAAGACTATTTTTACGTGTCCTGTTTGGGACATGTTACAATCTCGTGTTCTCGCGATATCGAGCATGGGTTGATCGCGAAAATGCGAAGTATGATCGCGAGATATTCAATCTTGCATTTTCGCAACCTCGCCCACAGGTGGAAGATCGCGCGTTTTTGCTTCGCGATCTGCATCAACACGCATGAGCAAAACTAACCCGAATGTTATGTCTGTAACACATGGTAAGTCGCCCTGCGTTACCTGCGTTTTATAATTCGGGTTAAAGCAAAATATATTTCCAAAAGCGAAAGGCGAGATGGCGAAAATGCGAGACGATTCTCATGTCTTTAAGAGACGATTCGCATGTTTTCGCAAGAGGGAAACATTGCGAAACGACAGCTCTAGACGAATCATAATGCTGATTGTTTTATTTTGGATTGCGGATGAACGCTTTTATTTAAACATGGCAGACGTACCTTTGTCCCTTATCGAAATGTTTGCAAACTGTAGATCCCGATGAGCTGGCTATTCACGAGTCGTCTCATCAGGATCTACGTCATTCGTACGTACTTTATTTATACCAAAACAATGACCCATAATACAGCGTAATGTAACAGTTACACACGGATAACCACAGTGCATGTTTTCTTTATTTTATTTTAAAATCACCAGAAATGACGAGTCTTATATACGCTAAAGCCAGTCTATTTATAAACCACTATGATCTCTATAGCTATCGAGACCTTCACCTGTAACAATTATTCTATTTATAAATTAAATATAAATGTTTTGAAATATCGCTAGTATAAGTATATATTAATAATAATATACATGTAGTGGATAAATATGTGCATTGTGATGGAACTTTCTGTGTGAGAACAACTGTAGCACTAAAACGTCACGACTCGAGCGGTCCGCCGTCCGAAAATATTGATAACGACGACGTAACGTACGTCATGTCAAAACAACGTCGCTGCGACAAAGTGACGTCAGATGGGTATCTTTGTTGGTCTAGAAAGATGGTTTATCAGCTGAATACAGCATTGGTTTATATATCATATTGTTCGTGAGGGATCATATTTTCTAAATATGTTGAAAACTCAATTTCGAATTTATGACCCATAAAGGAGGTTTTCACTTGGCGCGTCATATATATGAGCCGCGCCGTGCCAAAACCGGGCTTAATGACAACATTTTCAGTTTTTACTTTTTTCGCGTATTCTGAATTGTACATCTTTTAAAAGCCATATGCCGCAAAGATTATCAATGTATCCCAATTATTTTTCATTTTAGAAGTATTTTTATGACGCGTGGTAAAAACTTATATGACGTTTTAGATCAATGACGTCGAAATTACGACGTTTTTATCAACGGCGTATACAAGGGGTGTTGATAAAATACCCGGACAAGTCCTATATATCTGTCATCCTTTATCGCATGTCAACCAAATTTGGATATCTCGTAGTCTGGCCAAGTGTCTCCCATTAGGCCAAGACAAAGTATGAATATAATGTTCATAGCTCATGTTGCAGTTGCTAATGTAACGTCATGTTTTGGATTGTGGCCCAAGTAATGTAATTTCGTTGAATACTTTTAAAATAAGGCAGAGTGAGAAGTGTTGGCATTTCCCTGTTGTTTGCTGCTGTCTGAAATAATTTTGGGGAATAATAGCGACATTATTTAACATTTCGTATGCAAGGAAATATTTAAAAAATCTGACATCATGACCGGAAATGACGAAGTTCACCGACTGCCTGCTCTGTGCAAGAGAATATGCCGGAAAAACCAAGATATTATATTAAAGTTTGTATTTTAACACAAAACACGAGATATTGATGGTGAGAGAAAGTCCATCACCGGGATGACAATATACGAACGATACAGTTGGATAGACAATGCACATGCATGCGCGAAAGGCTAGGCCAGACATGGACGTACAAAAGTGACGTCGTCAGACGTTGTGACCCAAAGTAAAAGTCTTGGTCGACTGACCACTTTTCGTGAAATGCCAGATCGGTTGAACTCATTGTGTGATTAAAAAGATTTAAATACGAGGAGACATATGGCTAGATGGATCCCGATGATGGTGAACATGTAGCAGAAGGCCAGACGAGTTACCAATTTCTCTCGAGTTTTAGGATAGTTGAAATGACATCTTTACATTTTTTCCAATTGAATGGTTACAGTGGATGAAACTGTTATCAATTATCGTCGATTGAGGCGTTATTCAATCCTCCATATTCGCCCAATCTTGTCCCATGTGATTTCATTTTTTAATACCGTACACGAACAGCCGCATAAAGGGAATCCACTTCGACAACATCGGCAGTCACTAATGTTATTGCTGGTATTTCAGGTGGTATGTTTGAACAAAGGTGAATTGCATTGCCTGAATTAGCTGTCGGAAGTGCATGTAGTATAAAAAAAGATGTTTTACCGTTTATTGTGAAAAATATTAACCAATTGTGAGAGCACGAATGAAAACATGGACATGTTCTTCTTCCATTGAACAATATGATTCGCGTGATGACGTTGTGTTGGTAACGAAAACATTGCCCATGATATATTAATGATGAGTTGTGCATATGCAATCGATGAAGCATTTATCAATCATCATGGATGTGAATTTGCAGTTAACACAATGCATATGGATGTTGCAGCATAATACTACTGGTTATTCAACCAACACTGGAAATCGAAACTCTTACCTATCCGCGATGATCGGTGGCTGGTAATAATGTGATGTGTTGGCAGTTTCAATATTAGCCACACGAGTGACCGTACAACTTTATGTACATAGTGTGCTTGAAAATCTTCTAAAATTATCCCGCGGGACCATAACCCAAACCGCGGAAATATAATACGTAATTGGATGTTGCAGTTGCAGGTTATACATATGGGATGCCCATCCCCCATATAAATCCGCCACAGCTGGAAGCTCATTTTAGATATGTGTGACGAATGACTTTCATATCATTATAAAGTGGTGTTATATTAATTGCTACAGACCAACATAAATAGAAAGAAGTGATAAAAAGATCACGTAAAAACTTTCACTTTATTTTTCTTTTAATTTCAATATGAAATACATTTCAGACACACCGATTGGCATTCAGGGATGAACTATATTCCCAAGGGGCGCTTGTCCCCGAATCCCCAATCCGGATAATCTGATTGTGCCCACACGTAATTTTCACGATAATTGTTTTCTATTCCAATATTATAATTTCATAAGGATGTGTACGGAATTGCTGCAAAGGGAGTATTTGTTTGTAGACATTGCACGTGTACTTCTGCAGTAGGCCGCTTATAACATTAACTTTGTGACAAAACACGACGTCGGGCAGATTTGGTAGCGTGATACCTTATAATTGTCGCCGTGTGTCTTTCTTGAGGATCGTATTACCATCGCCTGATATACATTATTATGCAGTCAAGTGATAAGCTGATGATTTGATACTACAAATCGTGTGAAAAGCAAGTTTATGACCATTAAATTTCCAATTAATCTCAAGACTTTTCGAACTCCACCGACCTCACTGTATGTTTTGTGCATTATGTATTGCTTATACACAAACAATCAAGAAGCTGCATTGAAATCACTGATTCTGAATCTATTAGATAGCTTTTGAAAATACAAATTCAATACAAACCCCGGATAAGTATGTCATTATATAGCTGCGTGTCTACCTCCGTTTATGATAAAATGAGTGGCATTACATGGCATATCATTCGCTAAGTACTGGCTATAATTGTTCAAAAGTCTCAATTTACCAAGATAATATATGGTAATATCGTTGGCATACACTAGGTTCATATTTAAGGTTATTTAGGAATCAAAGTGCAGTGTAAATGAAGACTTCGCTGATATGTAGCCAGTTAAATTATGCGTTCACCAATTTGAATTCATGAGGAAAACCGACGAAAAAGAATGACAATGTCAAAGAACGACAGTTAGGCACAATGTACAGTGTCTCAAGCATTTGTAAGTCATTGATGCTGCGAGGAACTCGTGCAAGTATTCTTGCTATAATATTTTGTCACGACACCATGGCCATAACGTCAAACATGGATTCACGTTCAGTGACGTCACAAGTGCGTGATGTCAAGTCATGACGTCATAATATGTGTACTGAGGCATCGCCTTTCATATTAGTGAAAGTTTCAGTAAGTTATCATTTTCCGTTTTCTGTTCACTTAATGTTAACTGACACCAATAAACGTAAATGGGAGGGCAAAATGTAAAATTTTACTGCGACGTTAGACAATTTGAATCGTCGTTTTTCCGACGTCGTTTACCCCTTTTCATGACGTTGTCATTAAGCCCGGTTTTTCTCACCCTATAAACCAAATAAGCAATGACTTAAGTTGGTCATAACTTTTGTCATAAGTTATAACTTAAGTTCGAAATTATGAGAAAACTAAGACTTGTTAGTGAAACGGGCCCAAGACTATCAACAAATTTGCGTCTGTTAAGTCGAGGAACATTAACCTCATTTGATCACAAATTAACCGACAACAGCGATCATCTGATAACTAATCGTTACAACATATGTTAGAAGTGTCCCACTTTCCGAGTCCTTTTCCTCCCTTTTTCTCTACATTTTCCCGACGTTGATGTATAAATATTGCATGTTTATGAAAACATTTTTTTTTCCAAATGGTAAACCCATTATCAAAAATGCAAACCCACACAAATATAAAAATACATAGTAATGGATAATTTTGCTCTGGATGTTCTGTCCCGCGCGACATCAGTCACGAACATAACAAATATATGAAGGAATCTGCATAGTACGGTTGATAAATACCGGCAGTAAATTCATATTCAGGGTCGTGACGTGTATCCCGCACAAGAACTGTTTAAGAGGACACACCTAGCAATATCTTCCGACGGTGTGCAGGGTTGGGGGGGGGGGGGGCAGTGGCGGCGGTGGGCAGCCGAGGGAGTGGGGGTCAGCGCAGCATTTTCCCATAGACCTGCTAGTACGAGGTGCATTAGCCCGTCCGTCAGTTATATTGGCTACACAGGAAAACGTCCCTCCCCCAGCTTTCTGAGATGTAAATAATAAAATATAATTCCGAGAGTCAGGAATGGACAGTCGATTTTTAATTTGTTTAAAAATCCCCGGGGGTGTCCGACTACCCTATAGACCCCATCGGGTGCTGTTCAAAGTCATTGATATGTGCAGCCATATGCCTATCCAAATTCTGGTCATTCATTTCTACAGAAAACAAATGAATTTGTTTCAATCACCGATACGATGTGCATATAATTTACAATTTCAAACACCAGGAATGCCGTTTAGTTTTTTGGTCTTTGGTGACGTAATGTCTACATCAATAAATAACGTCACAATTATCTTTCTGACAACACATGTATATCATTATGAATCTATTATTACGATGCCATAGGTCGGCTAATTATATATTTAAAATCGATAGTTGTGCGTGTGTTTTGTTCACTACATGTGCATATCATTATCATAGTTTTATTCTGTTCAATATTTGATAGTATACATACTAACACTTGTAGATACATTTAGTGTAACTTATCCAGGGACGTAGCCGGGAGGCAAATGATGTGCAGGCCCGGGAAACAAATGTGGAGCGAGCGTAACGACGGACAGGTAGATACGGGACACGACCCCGTTGACCCGTCTGCGTGTAGACTCCCTGAGGCTTGTACCTCTATGTCAGAAAAGCGGACGTTAAACCCTATTCACTCACTCACTCACTCACCAACTTTCGATTTTCGCTGTCTGATGAGAGTGTGTCCCACTACAATTCACAGTGTATTCATCCTGACATGCCCTGTCTCGTTCTCCATATTCCTGGAGACTGAGACATACAGGGATGTGCGGGTCTGTTTTGCAATCGAATATACTTGCAACCCGTTTTCTATATGCTTGTATATTTAATTGTAAAATGTTTGACGTAGCATTAAATTTTACCAAATCTAACTCCCATAAACTCGTAGATGAGTTTCTAAGAATTGGAATTATTGTCAAACTATGTTTAAACAAATTGTTCTGATTCGGATCCAAGCTTACTGACCACGTTCCTTTACATATAATACTTGATGAATTTCTCCCAGTCAATACTCGCTACTGATAAATACCATCAAGCCGAATCATTGCAAAATATATAGATGTTGACTATTTAACTAAATTTGCCTGCAAACAAGTTCGCTGATAAATTAGATCGAGTACAGTACTTCCACATAACTCTCGCCATGCTGTTGTTGTTGTTCATAATAAATTATGCTTGTACATGTATGCACTCATATACCACTAAGTGGTCTGAGATCATTGCCAAATAAAGGATATGTTCTGTTCTGTTCTGTTCTGACATAGGCCGCTAGGGGGGTCCAGGGGATTGCCCCCCCCCCCCAGCCACCCCCTGGAATTATTTGTATGAGGATGCAATTTCCTGCATTTCTGCTGCATTTGAAAGAATATAAGCCTATATATGCCTAAGGCGGGTAGATCTAGGTAGGCCTATTAAATATCTCGATTTTTTAAATTTTATTTAGTTAAAACGATGTGCAGGCTCGGGCCTTTTCGCCTAATAGCAGCTACGCGCCTGTTATCAGCAAAGTACTGTACGCTGTTTTTGAGTTGCATTGCACAAACGTTTCAATAACGTCATTTTCTCGATGACGTTACATTTTTTTCCGTGCGTTATTCACATGGTGCTACAAAAAGTGAGATAAAACAAAAACTATGAAACATAATTGCATTTTCTTTTCAGAATATTGTTTTTGAAAGGTGTCCGCATCAGAAAATGTAAACAGTAAAAATCGAAAATGTTGTCATTAAGGCTGGTTTTTCCCAGAGCGCTGCCCATATAAATATACCATAAATACCCCCTAAATAGTGTCAGATAGTAGTGTAAAGCATACATTGACACAAAACACATCATATAATTGACATATGTAGTCAAACAAATCTGTTAAATTGGCCATATGTTCGATTTGTGCGCATTGAATTACCAATCATATGGGAAATACATGCACATACACATGTAGTTTAATTTATACCGCAACCATTGCTCCGTGTAGCATAATAAAGGATTGAATAAATGTTGTTTATATCTGAAGTAACCTAATACACATGAAGTAGCCTAATATACATGAAGTGCCTCTTTTGCGTTTATTTTTCACCTTTGACCCCTAACCGCAGCCTCTGATTGGTCAGTCTCAACAGCATATTCAAGATGGCGGCGAATTTTAAAATCGAAATCGCTGTCGGTTCCGCTGAATTTTGTCCATTTTTACAGTATATCAGTGATTCTATATTTTATGTACATCTGGTGTCCCGGTGTAATTTACTGATGCCATATTTAAGACAAGAATGCGTCGATAATAATTCATATATCTACATAAGTATAAGCACGACCCCTTGGCTAAAGTGCAGCATGGCCCTTTGGCTAACATGCTAGCCAGACAGATACCTGTTTCATCATATTAGTTCAGGCGCTATATTATTACCCTATGACAATATAGTCGGTCTGTGTTAACAACAATCTGCAGTCTGCTACATATCGGGTTTCCGATTTCTGACAAGACTACATATTGGTGATGTCCATAGTATCGACAACGGAAATGCATAGTATTCATTTGAGAGAGGAAAGGTGCCCGCCCGCCCAATCTCTAAACATTTTGAGGAAACCTTTTCTGTTAGTTCAAACACGGCTTATGCTAATTACGTACAGTTCTGTATTGCTTCACATGTTCGCCTCTACGTGGTAATTGTATGCTATAGGCTACATATGTATCATACATGGCGTAAAACGAAATACGATTACTTTGTCCTGAGGTATTAATGTGACGTCAGAAAAAGGTTGCGACGTCGTCACGACGTTCAAATCGCATTCAGTGTATGTTCTAAAAGTTTACTAAATCAGCCGATTTACATCGGTATTGCATAAAACAAATATCAGTATGTTCAGAAATGAGCTCTGCATCGGAAAACGTCAAACAGAAAACATGTCAAAATTTGGCCATAATGTACATTTTCCCACAATGGGAAAACTATTTGGCGCGGAACGCGAACGGAAACCACCAGACATACCGAAATATGAACCGTTCTTCAAGAACCTGGGGCCTGTTTCACTAAAGTTCGTACGACTAAAATGCGCGTAAGTGCAACATTATGATAGTCTGCAAATTTCACATCAACAATGATTTTTGGCAAACAATTATTGGATTTACATTTATTGAGCATAGGCTGAAATACAATAAATGTGAAATTTACAGACTATTATAAGTTTGCTCTTACAAACTTTTTAGTCGTACGAAGCTTAGTGAAACGCCCCCTGGTGTCACATGTTTGAGGGTCTTTAGGCGTTTGTTGCCTCAATTCTATCTATTTCTCATTTGCTCCGAATAGTTCGTCAACTTTCGACTTCATTTACCGACACTTTCTTTTCATGAGATATCTTGAGTATAAATAAACTCACAGCTGGATCGTTTGCATACGTTTGTTTGTTGGTGTTTAACTGCCTATCAATAGCTACGGTCATTTAAGGCCGGGCCAACGGGTTCGATTCCGTATTCAAATTATCCCAAAATCAGAACGCAATATTTACATCGAAAAAAAAATATATTCTGCCCTAAAATTAGAAGAACCTGACCTGGTACCAGGTCCATACCATGTACCAATACTCATATAAGTGGTTTTACCAGATTCAACAATCAAATACAAGAAAGCCAAAGACGTACATGAGGGCCAAATCACGTCTCCAGTCGGGATCCCGGTAAAGCGGCCCTCACATATCAGCCGGCGTCCGGGCGATTTCTCTAATCGCAGGAGTCGCCGGGACATTTAGAGCCCGTGGATGAATCGGGCGAATTTCATGTCTGCGACGTGTGCCCTCACATATTAGACGGGGCCCGTGCGGTGCCCTTTGAACATTGTATCGTAGTGGAGACAGTGCGCCCGCTAGGGCGTCGGCCGGACGCCGCTAGATAATCTGGCGGTCGCCGGCTGATCAAAGAACAGATCGGTAGGCGTCCTGCCGGGATCCGTGAGGGGGCCGTGAGGCTATCGTAGGGTGGCCGTGGCTGATTTTTTCCCAATAATTTTCGACAAAATCTTCATGCGGCCGCCAGATCACTGGTCGGTTTCCGGCAGGCCACCTGGCGGGGCCCTAGCCGACGTTGTATTACGGGCTTGCCACCCGACCTAATAAAATCGTAGCGCTTGGAAAATACGCCCAGATTTGGGGAGACAAATTGTTTTTCACGACCCGCGGCGTCCGTGTGACCCATCTAAAAATCGCAGCGGAGACCGTAGATGGTCATTCGGGGCAGCGTTCCGACCGACGCCTCGCGAAAATTGTCCTTTTTTGGCCCGTTTAAGGAGGTCGCGCGGGCGCCGCGGCCATAATGTGAGGGGCCGCTTAAGGGAAGAATCACCCGATAGTTAAATTGTGTTTGTAATAACATTATTTATCCCCGTCAACAACAACGTGCGTATGTGCCGTGAAACACGGTGCCGTGAAAACCTTGTTTTTGCTTTTTTATTTTGTTTCCTTTTGTTCAATACGATTTGGAGATAACGGCTGGGGGATATCTTTTTGCATTTTAAAGCTTATTTGGTTAATGTTGACGGGAATATAAAATGGAATAGTAGGTTAGTGCCGTGAACGGGAAAAAAAGATATCTGGCGGGCAGGCACGGAAAACCGGGAATGGGCGAGGGCTCTGCCGAGCACATCCCGTTTCTGTGCCGCGCCCCGGAAATTAAACTATTATCTTTTTGGTTTTCCCATTCACGGGCGACTAACCTATTCTAATTCTATAATTTATTCCTATTCTTTATTTATCCCGGCCAAACACCTACAATTAGCTTTAAAATTGCATTAAATAAAAATAACCCCAGCCGCAGCAAACATATTCATACGCAGTTGATTTAGGTTCGTATTGGACAGTGGATAACAAAAAAATGTTTTCACGGCACAATACGCACGTGTGGGACGGGATAAATTTACATTTCACACTAATATTAACGGTACATGCCCGACTTCAGTTGGCCCAACACAATGTTCGCTATTATTAATTAAATAAGTGTATATAATTGTGTCACTATTCCACCAGTTCTAAAAAGTACGAGTGGTCCGCTTAATACATATATAATCTTTTAGTATTTTAGTAATATTTATTTTACTGCAATAGGTGGCCGGTTTAGTTCAGTAGGTAGGAACGTCGGACTGTGAATCGGGGACACCCCGGGTTCGATTCCCCACCTCACCTTCTCCGAATGGCCGATTCGAAGACTTCGGAATGGGGTCTTTAAATAGTCGGTCAAACGACATGGCAAGGTCATCGAAACCAGTCGTTAAATCAAAGCATTCACATTTATTTTTACTGATAGTTGACTCGCAGGCTATTTTTCATATGCAAATTTGAGGCATGTCACTTTTAATTAAGTTAGTTTACTAATTTAAATGCGTCACCATGATAAAAAAAAAATAATTTATTTTAGACAGATTATAAAGTATGATCATTGCACAATCCAACAAATAAATACAGAAGGGATAAATAGTGATGTCCGTTAACATTTTACGGAAACACGGTTATGGCACCCTAATATCAATCTGATGTAAAAATGTATAATAATGCCAATCAGTACGTGGGGGTAATGATGAATTGAATGCTTGGTTTTACCATGAAAATGTCATACTCGACAGAGATTAATACAAAACCATCGTCTCCCTTATAATTATAAAACCTACTGATGTTGGAGGGCATGTAACCTTTAAATTTAAACATATTACACATCT